>JAMWYP010000448.1:0-142500 GCA_025563575.1 Acacia pycnantha
CAAAATAAATATTTTATATTTTTGCATTTGCGCATATCCAATCCAAAACGTTCTTAGTTTTAGGAAGTGCCTTCACCGATTGAAGATTGGAAGATATGTTTATAATTGTTTTGGGAAAATGACATTTGAAGACCCCTTTAATTTAGAGACATTATTACATTTGAGAACCATAAATTATTGAATTCTCAGTGACAGTATAAGGGGTTTATTTCCTGAAATTAGAATTGACTAAAATGCTATTTTTATTTTAAAAAATTAAAGTATTTTACTATTATATATATATATATAACCTATCTTTAATATTTCTAGTAGTAATTTACAAGCTTTCCAACTATGTTACTTTTTCTTTTTTAATAATTAATACTTAATATGTTTTCAAACTAGTTTTGGGAGAGAAGAAAAAAGTAACTACTAAGTATATCAATTGGAGAGAAAAAGTAACTAAGCTAGTTGAAAACTAAAAGTATAAAAAATAGATTGAAAATGCATGAAATGTTAATTGGGAAAGTAAGGTGACCCGGTTCGAAACCTTAATATTTTATTAAAAGTGACACTTTAATCAGCTCAATTTATTTTTTATTTTAGTTCAAAACAATGTATTTTTATGGAAAAATTGTTGAATTTTTTTTATTGCAAAATATTTTGTTTGAAGATACTAAGACCCATGTCATTTGAGTGCGTACAAGTTTTTTATAACTGTCAGTAATATATTTAAAGTTATATGTAAATATTTTTCATTTCGCAGTTATAATTGAAGATAAATTATACACAATTCAATTAAAGAAGAGTTATATACATTGAAGATATGTTGCGCCTAGGTCCCTAAATAAATTTAGATAACTATAAAATTAGTAGTAGGGATATTTTAGCAATTTTTCCTATTTTTATTGGAATTTTAATAGTTTGTACTCTTTATATGTAATAAACTCTCTCATAGGGTCTTGAAATGTTATTTTCTCAATTTATTTTATTAAATTGAAAACTATAATACGGTACCCTATTAGAAGGGTTATTATGATGTGACATATGATAATTGGAGATTATATTATTTCATCCATAATACTTAAATTCTACTCCCCTCCGGTCCTAATTATAGGACATATTTAACCGATTTTTGAGAGATTAAGGAAAGAAGTTAAATTAGTTAATTTTACTCATTTTTCTAAAATATCCTTATATAAATTTAAAATGACCTAAGTGAAAGTAAATCAATAGCTCCTACCACATGCCTCTCGAACCTAATTTTTTTTCTTCTACATGCTATCTAATTAAAATAATGGTCTCACTATATATACATAAATACATACATATACATATATACATACATATATATATATATATATATATATATATATATATATATATATATATATATATATATATATATATATATAGATAGATACACACACACATATATATAATATGTGTGTGTGACTATATATATTTGTACGCACACACACATGCATATATATTTGTGTGTCCACACACACTCACAATATATGTGTGTAGACACACACATATGTGTGTGTGTCTATAGTGTCTATAGATATTTGTGTGTAGACACACACATACATACATACATACACACACATATATATCTAAAAGTTTCATTGACTGTAAGAGTATACGCGTCCACATACATATACTCACAAAAATCAAACACACTTGAGAGAATAAACTATGCGTATTTTAGGAAAAAATTGACAATTATTAGAATGTTGTCTTATAATTAGGACTAGAACCAACTCTCAAATGTTGTCTTATAATTAGGATCGGAGGGAGTATCTTCTAGCACAGTGTAATGTCTTAATCTTTAAGGATTTAACAATTCATCATATTCATCGTTTTCACCTTGAAAAAAAACGTTACCAAATTTCTTGTTTTATAATATCTGAATCCATCTCTACCTACTATTTTTATAATAATATGCTTGTAAGATTTTCAAATATATAATTAAGTAACCCCAACTTGACAAAATATCAACAATTTTTTAATAATAATAGTAGCTAGGATATTTCTTTATACAATATATACTTTTAATTTAATTTAATGTGAATGTTATAATTGATTAATTTTATTTTAAGGGCCAAGTTGTGTATAACCACAAGTGATAGAAAATGACATGTTGAACATGTTTTTGGTTGTATAATGAATACGACATTTTTTTCTATTTTTAATCATCAAATAAGAAAGTTTCAGGGAAATTAAATTACATTTCCTACATATATATAAAACATCATCTAATAGATTAAGTTAATAGAAAGTCTTGATGACGGAGTTAAAAACAAAAAGTAAGGTGCAGAACATAAGGGTTTGTTTTTTTTATTTATTTGCATTCATGTCTAATATCATCAAACTCACTTGCATTGAAAAACCTTAATTATTGGATTGTTGTTATGTAAGAATAACTAATCAATTTTAGAAGAATTACGTTTGGAATTGCCGCCCGTGTCATAAACACTCAAAATTACTCCCTCTAGTTTTTATTATAAGGCACCAATTAACAAGTTTATTTGGTTCTTTTTATAAGGCATTTGTTTGTTCCCAAGAAGCATTAATTATTTGTTTCCATGTCTGTCCATAATTAATGAGAGTAGTGGGTGAGAGTAATAATTAATATAATATTAGAGTTTAGTACAATTAGTAAGGGTAATATTGGAAGTTACTTAAATTGTAGAGCAACTTTATTGACTTTAACTGTTTTTATTGGTTTGTGAAATTTGTTAGTTTGTGCCTTATAAAAAAGACCAGAGGGAGTACCTTTGTTCTTCAGTGTGTGTATCTCATTCCCATTTACTCAACTTGTGAGATTATCTTCTGCTCTGCTCGCTCAGTGATCATTTACTTTCTCAACACTTGAACATACTCAAGATTGTGAGAATCTTGAGTGAGTTTGTAATTAAGGGAGAGCTTGCAAGTGAAAATCAGAGATTCTGTATAGTGACACCAAGCGCTTGAAGTAATAATGTGTTTGTTTGGGATCATATTTGGGACTCATAAAAGTGTTTATTCACATAAATCGATATAAAACTCTTCTCATATACTTATTTCGTATATTGTAAATCATTATTAAAAAGTTTCTTTTAAAAACTTCAATCCCTATTCCAAATAAACACATCATTGTGAAAGTATGTATAGTTCTTATGGCTTCTTGGAGATTAGATGATGTGTTGATCATGTTGATTGAAACCGAATCAGCACAATTGCTTAGTGTGGTTTTCTCGTATCTCATTTTCATCCGAATTTGTTTTATTTCAGTACTTTAATTTCAAAAAACATAATAATCCAATTCACAATCTTTTGGTGATGACTTCCAAACTAACACCATGTTAGTTAATTAACAAGCATGCGTAAGTAAATTCAAAATTTATGGTACGATCAACAGAATCAAATCTACAATCTTTTTGTTGTGCTAAACTGACAAATTTCAATTACTAGTGATTGTTTAGGTAACTTCAAAATCGTGGTTTAAAAAAACTCTTTTCTGTAAGTCAGATAAAACTCCTCTCATATACTTACCTTGTAAATCGTAAAAACTATTACCAAAAGCTAATCTAAACACACATAAAAAATTTATTATTGTGGTTTAAGGTTTAGTGTAAGTAGGAGTTAACAAATGGACAAGTGAGTTTATGAAAAATAAGAAATTTATTATTGTGCATTTCCCAAAATACGAATATGACAAGTTTGTTGTTACTTCTTCCAAGTCTCATTTATAACAAATCGACAAGTAATGTTAAGGTGTTAACAAGAATTAGTCAGTACTTAACTTACAACTACCATACCAATTACAAGCTTCTTTATTTGCATTTGCATTTTCATATCCATACTTGGTACAAGTGGTAACTACTGATGTAAACCATAACAAACAATCATATTAATTAAAAGACAAGTACATTTACGTACTTAACAACTAAATTCATCCAAATACTTGGTACAGTTTTTTTAACAAGTGCCCATAAAATTTTCTAGCCATTGATTAATAGTAACCAAACAAATCACTAGTTTAAACCCCAACAATGTGCGGACCTTATTTAGTGGGTAATCTATAATTATTTCTTAAGCCGGAGGCATGTCTCAGCCTTAGCCTTGATGAGCCTCGGCACCAAACTCATCTATACTTTTTGTAACAGGAAAAAAAAAATCTCTCATGTAACAAGTTTTCCTTTGCAACCTTCAATAAGGATGAAAATGGCCTTAATAAATGGCCAAAAAGTATTAATTATATAAATTGAAAATAAGATTAGTGGTATAGATTTTGGGAATAGGGAATTAATAATTAAAACACTAGTTTTGTGGAAGGAATGGTGGTAACTAGAAAAAATTGGAAGCAGTCGTAGTGACATCCTTTTTCCAAGGTGCCAGCAAAATCAAAATGGACGAGAAGACTATATATTGAGCAGATTCTTCTAACATGTAACGATATTAATGTAGTTCATGAGAATGTTGGGGCAACTTGAGTAAACTATTTAACATTTAAAGATTCAATAAATATGTAATAAAATATTAAAAATTTAATCATTTACAAAAATAATTATACTATCTCCGATCTTAACAATAGACCCACTAACTAATTTGGATAGATTAACAAAGCTAACTAAAGTACTTTAAGGTATTTATACTTATTATTTTCTCGAAACTAACTTAGCTGACTTATAAACTGAAATATAATATAATAATACACATAACTATTTCAAAGATATCCTATATGCTATATTTAAATAATTCACTTAGTTTTTTTAATCTTCTTAAATTAGTCAACTAGGTCTTATATTAATTACCTAAAGGAGTATTAAGAAATTAAAATTTAGGGTATATATGCTTTGTTAGGCTAATAGCTTTTAATAGCATAATTACCATTTAAATTTGTTCAATCAGTATTTTCCTTAAATAAAACTAATGATATTAATATTAAGAGACTAAAAACACTTAAAAGATTAAATTGAAATTTGATATTCATAATTTTAGAGTATCAAATGTACTCCCTCTAATCATTTTATAAGCAATTTTCTCTTTCTTATGGTTGATACTTTTATAAGCATCATTTTTTATTTTTTTTGTATATCAAAATGTAAACTATTTTTTTCCTTTTTCTACCCATATTAAATACACATATTTATATTAATTACCCCCACTCACCAATAATTTCTTTCTTTTACTTATTTATTTCATATTCTTTTTTATATTTTATACTCATACTCTCTAATATTTGTTATTAATTCTCTCTCCAATGCTTTTTTTATAAATAGGTGGTATATTTAAAAAAAATATAACATTTTTAACACGTTTATTATTTTTAACTAATTTTAACTATCAATTCATTTTGGATAATTAGAAGAAGAAAAAAAGGTTGTTTATTAAAAATAACAGAATGGAGTATATTTTAACTTGACTTCAAGACAATGTTGGAGTTGGAGGCCTGCCTCAGCCAGCTATGATTCAATGCTGTTTCCACGTGAGGGAAAACAACTTGACTTTGAAATTCGAGCTTCCATAAGAATAGAGTTCCCCCTAAATCACGGAACCTTCTAGACCTTTTCATATCATTTGCTCCCGTTTCAACTCCATTTATTTTCTCAGTTAAATCATGTCTGCCTCGTCATCTCCTAGCATTTATTACCTTCTTCAATTATTGGTAATGTTTTCTGGGCAATATATATATATATATATATATATTGGTAATGTTACTGTTATTCACATCAATATATCCCATAAAAAAAATGGCCCTATATTTTTTATCAATATTTAATGCTCCATAAAATTATCAAATGTTGTATAAAAAGAACAAAAAAAAAACGTTTTTCTAGAAGATATCTAATAGAGTACTTATAAGGTACTCCCTCCGGTCCTAATTATAAGACAACATTTGGAAGTTGGTTTTGGTCCTAATTATAGGACAACATTTTAATAATTGTCAATTTTTTCCTAAAATATCCCTATTTTATTCTCTCAAGTGTATTTGGTTTTTTGTGAGTATATATATGTGGGTGTGTATACTCTTCCAGTCAGTGAAATTTTTATATATGTGTGTGTGTATCTATGTATGTATATATGTGTGTGTCTACACACAAATATCTATAAACACCTACACAGGTGTGTGTGTGTGTCTACATGTATGTATGTATGTATGTATGTATGTATGTATGTATGTGTATGCGTGTGTCTACATATATTTATGTATATATGTGTGTGTGTCTACATATATGTATATATGTGTGTCTGTGTATATATGTATGTATATATGTGTGTGTCTATACACAAATATATATAGACACACACACCCACACACACACACATATATATGTATATATATATGTGTGTGTGTGTATACATATATGCTTATTTGTGTGTCTGTCAATATGTGTGTACAAATATAAACACGCACACACACACATATATATGTATATCTTTGTGTATGTGTAGGGGTGTGTATGTCTATATGTGTGTGTTGATATATGTACACACACATGTATGTATGTATATATGCTGTCAGCCCGCTGTTTCCGTCAAACGTGCAGTTTTCGTCAAAACGTACCAGAAGTACCGTATATCGTCAACGGAGGTACGTTCGCGTACTGTAACACTGACTCTGATGTTTATAGTATGCAAATATGTGATGATATGATGTGTGGATAGTTTGGTGCCGAAGGAAATGCTAGTCTACGTAGGTGTGCCAACCAGTCATCGTGAACCTCGGTGAGGCCCCTATGGTAGACACTTTACACGGCCATTCTATTCGGTGCTATATGCACCGTGCCTATGGAATTGTACTTAGGTTTACCATATGTGATAGATATAACCCCGGATAGAGGCTCTGTTTAGGGTCACCGACTCGGATGGAGGCTCTGTCCAGGGTCACCGACTCGGATAGGGATTCTATTAGGGTCACCGATTATACATTCACGGATAGAGATTCTATTAGGGTCACCGATTATACATTCACGGATAGAGATTTTATTTAGGGTTACCGAGATACATTCACGGATAGAGACTCTATTTAGGGTCACCGATTATACATTCACGGATAGAGACTCTGTTTGTAACATTCCAACTTTTCAAAAGCAGTATAAATTTTTTTTTATTTAAAATCATCAGAGTAGAGCACCGGAGCGATTGAGTAACTGATATGTATATATAAAACGCCGTAAGTCTGGCTAATTACAACAGTGTACGATGGCTGCGTGGTTCAAAAGTGAGATACAACACAAAGGAAAGCTTCTGCCGGAACAACAAAAGGAAATCGTCAGCCGGAACTTCTACGCGGGTGCTTACTCTTCTCCTCGGCCCTCGGTCCTCCCGATCCACGAAGCTATATGGAGAGGCGAGGTCCATTGCAATCGGACCCCGGAGTAGCGGTTAACCTCATATCTACATATACGGTATATGGACTACGGACAAACACGAGAATCAATAGTATAAAAGCACATAGTACAAGCATCTCCCAAACAGCGTATCCCGTGACACATAGGCCCCCTGCGGTGTAACCCTAGCGGCACCTAGGCCTCTTGATCCCCTGGCGGCACATAGGCCCCTAACAACTGTATCCTGGCGGCACCTAGGCCTCTAACATGCGTATCCCATTACCCAGAAATCATAACAACAGTACATAACATATAATTCACATAGCACATACACGCATACCATAAATATCAGAGTTAAGGTTACCAGTACGCGGACGTACCTTCGTTGACGGAATTCTGGCACGTTTTACGGAAAACGGTACTTCTGACAGAAAACAGTATTTCCTGACAGCGGTTCGTGATTACGGATATCCTATCAACATAACAATGTACTTGTTAAGGATCTAGCATTACGACGGACATTTTTAGTCAAAATGACCATTTTGCCCACGACCCCTAATTGGCGGAAATTCGCCGGCGCCGTTACTTTGACTCGATTTTCCAAAATTTTGCCGAACTTCGACCCCATCATGATTTTGAAATAATGACTAAAATAGCCCTATCATATGATATCTAATCATACTTTGAAAAATAAAGGCTACTCTAACTATTGAAAGAACTACGAAAGCTTAAAGCTTGCTATTTTAACTTTCAACTTTCAGAGACTCAATCCCAACTATGTTTTTACCTCGTCAGGCATCTTTCAATGCAATGAGGCTTAAAAACAAGAATAGGAATTTCATCTCCTACTTGCTAGATCTAACTAACAATCCTACTAAAACTACGAAGCTTAAGACTAAGTGCAGAAAAACTTACCCAGAGCTTCATTGCAGATTTTCTCGAGCTCCACTCTCTAACTTCTCTCTAGGATTCGAAAATCTCAAGAGGAAATGGTGTGAAAAACCAAAGGGAGGGGTGGGGTATTTATAGGAGAATTTGGGGACATAAAGGGAATTTTCCAATTTGATTTTTGCCGTCTGGAGTAAATTCCCCGATCGTTACCCGATTCGCGTAATCGCGTAAAATCCCAAAAATCTGAAATTACAACTTTGAAGACATTTTCTCACTTATTAGAAATTTCCGGGCTAAATGAATTTCTGACTCCACATAGGGTTCCAACGATCGGCTGAAGTTTCTCGAAAGGCGTGCCGTTCCGTAATTCATTTACGGAATTGCCAACTTCTGGACAAAAATTCATTGATTCCAAATATGTCCAGAAAATCCTCAACTTACTTCTAGATGTTGAGTTATGATTTATTTTGTTCAAATTCTAATTTCCTGACTATCTGACTTTCTATCAGACTTTCCCTATTTTGTCTTATTAGGAAAATGCTCTATCGGCCGGAATGAACTTCCGGAAAAGTCTATTTGAAGATAAAAACCCACTGATCAATATTTTACCTTAACTTTGGAAATCCTATTCCTGGATCTCTAGATAGGATTCTTTTCCTAATTATTTCATTACTATTCACTTTAATTAATTTTATATTAAAATATTACAAGTTGCAACTTAAATATCATGATATTTTTTACTCATTTCTATCCTCAATTTTGTCCCAATTTCGGCTGCCCCATTTTTAATTATAATAAATATTTATTTTTTAATTAATTAATTATATATTTCAATTTTCTTAAAAATTTCACAAAATTCCCTTATTGGTCCATTCTTGTATTTAGGCTTAAAAATACCTAAACTCAACTATTTTTCCCCAAAATTTCCAATTAATTAAAAAATATGTTTTTACTAATTTTAAGCCAAAAACCACTAATTTTAGGGTTTTACATAATTTATTCACGAATTTCCTTTGCTTATACTTAAGTAATTAGCCAATAATTACTTAATTACTTTCTTATCACTAGTTAATAATTTTATTAATTAGCATGCCTCATTACCTCATAACTTTTGTATTGACATCTTTGTTTTCATGTTTCCTGCATTATCTTAGCATTTACGGGGGTATTTCAGCCATTTCCTTACTTTTTGAGTGTTCTTTTACAATTCCTCCAAGTTTGTAACTTAATAAATTACCTAAATTAGGGAAAATATCCTTCCCTATTTCAAATATATTTTTACTTGCCTCCTTTATAGCTTTCACAGGGTATTTATAACCCACAATGTGCTTAGGGACCTATTTGCAAATTTCCAAACGTTTTAGGGACCTAATTGCAAATTATCTAATTTCAAGGGAAATTACCCTAACAATAAGGTAAACTCAATACAAGGTGTTTGAGACCTCATATTCACCTATTTTCAATAGGTACACTTCCCAATTTTTGATATTTACCCTAAGTCAGATTTTAGGGTATTACACTGTTAAGGGTTACCGATTATACCTACTGCTCTATGTTTATGTGTTGTCATTATTGTTCATGAATATCTGTCATCCGTATACTGTTGTATTTGAGCATGAGGTTAACCGTTACCTAAGATCCAATGCGCTAAATTAGATCTCGGCTATAGCTTGGTCCTGAGGAGGAGGGCCGAGAGAGAAGCAAGCGGGCCACGTAGAAGATCCGGTTGAAGATTTCTTGATTGAAGATTTCTTTCGTTGTATTATACTTTTGAACAACACGGTTTTTGTACTGCTTTTGTATCCAGCCAGACTTACGGCATTTTATATATATACATATCAGTTACTCAATCGCTCCGGTGCTCTACTCTGATGAAAAAAAAATTATACTGCTTTTGAAAAGTTGGGATGTTACAAGTTTAAACTACACGCATCGTGCAACAAATAAACACAGTCACTAATTCATAATTAAAAGTAAATTATTGTTCACCAATAACTACCACAAAGCATAAGAAGCTTACCACTAAACAACATGAGTAATGATGACTATCATTTTCATCTTCTTTGCCACCATCATCAATTTCAAAGACATTTGATTGTGCTTTACATTGAGTAGTAGACTCTGCTTCATGCGTAAAAATATCAAGAATTTATTCTTTCGCATCATAAATATATCCATAATCTTTATCTGCAATAAATAATAAACTAAATCATAATATCAGAGTATAGTTATTATGTATTTGTAATTAAATGAATAAATAACTCTATAACAAAAACAAAATATATATAAATTAGTAAATTATTATCATATATGAATCCATGTGAGTAAATATAAAAGCTTGAACATTACTTGGAAGAATGAAACTTCTATATTTTGTTAGAACACATGAATCAATATCGAAAGCTAATTCACTAGCTATTGCAGTAATTGGAATGCTCAGAATATCAGTTTCAATCTTTAAAAGAATCAGAAATATTTGTTGATTGTTCTTCCACCACTTCAAAGTCAAACTCAATCAGCAGGGCAAGTAGGCAATTGCCAACTTGGCAAGTTAAAAAATAATAATAATAATGGGCCTAAGTGCCTAACGGACTAGCCCTTTTAAACTATCGGCCCTATAGATAGGGCTGGCCCTTTTTAGTCCGACTTCATTTGCATGCTCCATTTTATAAACCCGACTTTTGAAGGGTCAAAGCTTAAACAGGCCGGCCAGATGTCCTAGCTCTAAAAATGCCCTTAATATTTTAATGTAAAAAAGAAAAAGAAAAAGGCACACTTGCCAAAGTACCCCTGCTAGCCGGCTTTTTTGAGGGAGAAGATTTTTTTCCCCTGAAAAAAATTGGAGCCAAGTGGTGGAGGTAGGATTTGAACTCACCCCACATTGATTGGTTCTAAAAGCTTTAACCATTGGATGTGTTTATGCATAAGAATATATATGTATAATATATATAAAGGTGTAATGGTATTTGACTAAAAGAGCAATGGAAATGACTAAAAACGTAATGGTATTGACAATAGACATAAATATATTAACTAAATAAATAATAATATTAACTAAACGTGTAAACGTGTTTTTTTCCCAATCCAAAGTAAGTGTAAAGAAGATTCCAGATAAAGTAGCTTTCATAAAGGTAAAAAGTAAAAGTAAAATTAAAATAATTGTTACCTTGTTATAACCTTTTTCGTTGTTAAAAAAAGGTGTTATGTATGTAAGATAAGAGATTGGATTGGACTCCCAATAATGGAATGTTATCGTCCAATATAATTAAGGTTTTGTTTGACTTAATGCCTCTTTATCGTACAAAATAAAATCACTTTCAATTGTGATATCTTGAAATTCCGACACGATTTCACTTCAGTGCGACACTTTAAGCATAAGTGTTAAGGGGTACTTTTGGAAAAAACTCTAACCAAGGTTTTGTTTTCTTTTTGCCCAAAACTCGAACCAAGATGTTCAGAAACAAAAAATTCTCCTATCTAACCTCCGACAGCTCCCTTCTTCTTCTTCTTCTTCTTCTTTTTTTTTTTTTAATCTATTTCTTGTTTAACATATGATGTCTATTGTTTAAGATGTGTACCTCACATAAATTTTAATTCATTTTTAATAATAATAATTGAATGAAAATAATATTTATATATTTATGTCAATCATTAAATTATTATTAAATATAATTATGAAAATGAAAACAATTTTTATGAAATTCCTACCCTTTTTGGTAAGTAAACATCCATACATAATTTTAATAATTAAAATTCGAACACAATCAAATTTCTTAAAATCACTTGAAAAAATTACCCAAATAGAAATTACAAATTCACGATTAACCAATATCAATTCTAATTATTATCAAAAAAAAATATCAATTCTAACTAATGTCGCTTATAAAAATTATGGTAATAAAAAATAATAATTTGTTCACCCTAATATAAGCTGACACTTGATAATTAATAATTTAGATCTTTTAAAATGAATCTTAACAGAGTTACAGGGAATGAAGAAAACCAAGATATGAGATTTACGTCTTATAAAAATAAATAAATTAAAAAGAAAAAGATTAGGGAGTTTCTCCTATCATGATAACCATATAAAAATGGAAGCATATTTTTTGTGTTGATATGAATTATTTTGATTTGAAATGGACAGTCTAAATGTTTTTTATTACTTTTTTTTTAAAAAAAAATTAAATTAAATTTTATTTTAAACGAAGTAAAATCCAAAAAATATTATTTATAAAATAATGATAAAATTGTGCCATTAGTAGTTTAACTCAATACGAGATTTCATTTTGGTCATTTACTTATATAAAGTGTGTTATATGAAATATGTAAACTCGAATTACCAGCTTGTATCTTGGACCCATAAGGGTTTACCTCAATTAATAAATGGAAATCTATATTCTTATGGTCCTCAATTATGTAATACATATTTATTTAATTTAGGGAGATTAAGAAAGTTAAATAAATTATTTAATTATAACATATGTGAAATGATCTTTCTAAAATGCTTTTGTGTAATATTAGATCGCATATTAGTTCATAAATTAGGCAAATTAGTTAGAATAAAAATGATAAACATAAAATATAAAATGGAAAAACGTTTTACATTTAGGACCAAACTTCACCTCAAACTAAGTCCTACATTTAAAACAAGAGGAGTAATATATATATGTTTGTGTGAGACTCAAACACAAGATCTTAAAAAATGTAACATGAATCATCTACTTTAAAATATAATAGCAGAAAAACCAAAAATAATATATGAATACCCATAATCAAAATTTGATAATTTGCACTTGCTACTATAAAAAAAAAAGCAGTTTGTGCAATTGTACAACAACATTTGCTTGAGTGAATATTTTTATACAAGTAAAGACGATTTCTATCTCAACTGACTTTTACAAACTAAAAAAGGATAAATTAAAGTCGTTTAATATAATGTAATTTTTATTTAGATAGACTATTATAAAAAAAAAAGTAGTTTGATAGAAAATGTTTGGATGATATATTAATTAATCAATAAGTCATTTTTAAAATATTTAAATATTTAGAAAATCTAAAAGTAAAAAAAAAAAAAAAAATTGTTTCAACTTCAACTTAACTTTTAACTCAAAAATCATTTAGTTTCAAAATTATCCCAAATATAATTTTGAGCTTATCTTGATTTTTTGAGTTCAAAAAGTCAATTTGGGAGGGCCGAAAGACATCCCAAACACAACTTGAATTTTATTCTTTAATTTTTTTAATATAATTTAATATTTTAATAATAATTTTATAAAATTTGACTCATTCAAATATTTATTTAATAGTTAGAAAACAAAAATGAGGGAATGAAAATGAGAAATCCTCTCCTTTAACAAATATAGATGAGTCAAGTCTTAACAAATTTTCTAAAATCAAAGTAGGTATTCAGATCACTTTATATGGTTAAAAAAAATTCATTTACAAATATAAGTAGATATAGCTTCTTTTTTTTTTTTTTAGAAAAAAAAAATCTACATTTCGACACTGAAAAATCATACCTACCTATGCTTTATGCTTTTATGGGGCAGGATATCAATTCTTTGCTACACTGAACTACCAACTTTTTGAGCAAAAAAAAAAAAAAAAACTACCAACTTTAGAACATGAGCGAGGATCTTGTTAGTAATTGGGCCAAAAAAAAGTTAGCAAAATAATTTATTTATATAAAAATATCAACTGTCCCACAAAAAATTAAATACGCAAAAGAGGTGAGAAAACTTTTTGGGCACTTGAGGGGAAAATACTCAAATAATATAAAACTTGTCCTCATTAGATGCCACTCAGGGTCTCAGGTCATGGGTCAATTGTAAGCAATAGTGTAGAATGTATCCGTGACTAAACATTATGGGCAAAATCCTAACTTTTCATACAATTGCTTTTTGGGAAAAGGATAATAAAGTCCCAATTAAAAAAAAAAAAAAAATCAGAAAATTCTCATCGTTTGTGTCAATGGTAACTCATTCACTTCAATGATTATTTATTTACTTGATATTAACAAACTATGAGACTTTTCTGATATTACTTCATCCGATCCTAATTATAAAACAAAGTTTATAATGCAATTTGCATTATAAACCTTATCCTATAATTAAGACCGAATATACTATTTTTAAAAAAATTAGGACCATGGTGTGATTTTTCCTTCCTTTTTTATTCTTTTTGGCCCCATCTTTTTCATTCCATATTTTCCACCAATCAATATTTATACATTATTTGTAAATCAAACTACATCTAATATATAGATTTAGATTTAAATCTAAAACATAAACATTAGAGCAAGAAATTTTATTTCATTATGTGGTGTGCTTACCAATAACTAAATCTTGAAAAATCATTAACTAAAATGTCTCATTTAATTATTTTATTGAGCATTCTCTTCTATCTTTTCATATGATCTCTCTGTTTTTTTTTTTGTCCGCCCGGAGCATTATTATCTCTTATTTATATAGAGAGATATAAGCACATACATAGATAAATATAAAACATGTATATTGATATTTTTTTAGAAAATTCAAAATCTATCTTTTTTTATATTACTTTTCTTACATTAAAATGATTTAAATACACTCCTACACTTTAATTCATAAATGCAAATTTAATAATCCCCGCCTTGACTTTTAAAAATTGACAAATAACATATCTAAACTTTTAAGTTTGGGTAAATAACCATCTTGCCATCATTATTGTTTTATTTTACTAACAAAACATACCTTACTTTATTTTTTGATGCAAAATACCCCACAAAATTTGACTAATGTGCAGATATATATAGTCCCCCAAAAGTCAAGTCATATGAAAATAAAGCTAAAGTTTAGTTTTATTTTTCAAAAAAATTTTAAAAAAAATGTTATTGAGGTCATATACAACTAACCTGAACTTTAGTTATGTATAATGTAACGACTAGTTATTCCAGTGGCAACGCCACCAGATATACTTGGATCAGGTCTTGAGTTTGAGCCCATTGTTGATATATTTGTGTATAAAGCTGGAAATCAGGGTCGGCCCGCGAAGGGCCAGGGCCTAACAGGGCTGGGCTTTCAGGACCTGAGGTAAGAAAAACATCTGTTTTTTAAAGCACGGCCCGAGAGCACCAGGGTCATGGCCGGCCCTCCAGGGCCCAAAAATTACTATTCCAAATTTTAACTATTTTTCCTCCGTTTTTCTTACAGAAATATAATTAGTAAATTACAACACGAATCATCCAACAAATAAGCACAATCACTAATTCATAATTAAAAGCAAACTATGTTCACAAATAACTCACATAAAACATAAAAAGCATACCACTAAGCACATTAGTACGATGACTATTATTGTCGTCATCTTCGCTACTATCATCAATTTCAACGATATTTGATTGTTCTTCACTTTAAGTAGTAGCCTCTGGTTCGTGAGTAAGAATATCGTAAATTTCTTCTCCCACATCATGAACACATCCATAATCTTTATTTGCAACAAATAATAAACCAAATTATAAAATTAGAGTATAGTTATTATGTATTTGTAGGTAAATGGACAAATAACTCTATAACAAATACAAAATAAATATAAATTAATAAATTAAAAAAAGAAAAAAAAAAGCTACAGTGAAAAGGGCTTGCAGGGCTGGCCCGAGGCCCTCCAAGGCCGACCCTACAAGGCCAATTTCAAATATCTCGTCCATTTTTCAAGCCCGGCCCTTAACGGGCCAGGGCTTAAACAGGCCCGGCTCGATAGGCTCGGCCCGATTTCCCGGCTCTACTTGTGTACACGCATGAGGCCGACCCTACAGGCCAATTTCAAATATATCGTTCATTTTTCAAGCCCCGCCCTTGACGGGCCAGGACTTAAACGGGTCGGTCCGATAGGCTCGGTCCGATTTCGCGGCTCTACTTGTGTACATGCATGTGGTTAATTATATTAAATAAAAAAAGGTTATGTATAATTAAGCATTAAATATTTGACCACTACTCTCCTATTTATCCTATCGCTTGATGACTCAAAGCTTGTATCATAATTCCTCTTCAATTTTATGCTTATTTATAATGTTATCAAGTTGTCTATGTGACAACAACGTCACCCACCATTTTTAGATGTTATCTTGAGTTCAAACATAGCATTACCATGTTTATGTGCGTTGGTATGTTTATTTGTATTATATATAAAAGGTTATCTATATCAGCATTAAATATTTGACCGATACTCATGCCTTATATATCCTATTACTTGAGGCAAAGATCGTGTCCTAATTAATTCCTCTTCATTTCTATTCTTATCTATATATAATGTTAAAGGCTAGTTGTCTTAGTCATAACATCACCTACCATAATTGAATGTCGGGACGGACCTAGAAAAATATTGAAGGGGCACAATTGGTGGGGGGATTTCCGATTTTTTTTTTTTTTTTTGTTTAAGGAAAGTTTTAAATGCATTAAAAAACAAAAGAATATAAACAAGAAAAAAAAATATATTAAAAAAATATTTATGAAATCAAGTGAATATTGATCATGTAATAAGATATGCAATTATTTTACAAACCTGTCATTTAGAAAAAAAAGGTTAAATGATGTTAGAAACGCAGTTATATAAATTACAATGAAGGGTGGGTACTCAATAAGTTCAATTACATATACTTTAATAACAAAATTATATTACAATAAAAATAATTACAATGTCATTCTTCTAGGCCTTATTTTTTGAAATTTCATCATAATTGTCTTATTATCAATGCTATCAAATACATATTTTTCAATATAAGGCACTAAACAATTATTCAACTATTCATCCTCAATCCGATTACGAAGTGCAATCATGATGTATTAAAGGTGGGTACTTAATTTAAGGGTGGGCAATCATTCAAACATGTATCAATTTTTTTTTAAAAAAAAAACATCCCAAATTTTGGGGGGCAACTGCAAACGTGGGTCCGACTTTGATTGAATGAGAATGAGGTCATGCGATTGTGTGCTTGTGTTTAATTGTATTAAATAAGAAATTTTATTTATGAGTCAACAATAAATATTTGAACACTTCTCATGCCTCCTTATCATTTGAGTCAAAGGTGGTGTCCTAATTCCTCTTCAATTTTAACCCTAGTTTGTCTTTTTTGTACTTATAATCTTTGTTCAAGCATTGTGCTTGTTTAAATATAAGAAAATGCTAAACTATCTCCCAATAATCCTAAATGTAGGAGCAGTATAATTAATTTATGAAAATCAAAAAATTAATTAAGATAGTTATTAGTAAAAAAATATGTGTTGTTGTTTTTTTATTATTAAAAATACCCCATTTAATTATTTTAATGGAAATTACCTCAATATAAAAACATTCTTTAATAAATATATTCCATTAATTGTGAGGATAGTTTGAGAAAGTTATAAATTTGAGAGATAAAATGGATTAAAGTATTAAATTTAAGAACAAAATAAACATCTCAATTAATTAATATACAATTAGAATTTAGAACTAAGAGAAATAACTAAAAAGAGCATCGGAGACGGAATCAAGAGTGAGTTACGTACGTTTTCCAACTAATGAATTTTATCACTTAAAAATAGTGCAGGGTTCGTATTTATTTAAAATTGAAATAACTTATTTTTATTTTTAATGTTTATTTATTAGAAAAAAATTTAGATAATTTGAATGTACTTAAAAAAATTTAAAATCAGATAGGCATCCACCATATATACATGCATGTTCCGTGATAGTTACAAAAGATTCCAATCTTCCCTTCAATCTCAACGTATTGCCGGAAAGACGCATAGAAACAATTCGTACAAGAAAAAAAATCTTGTACGTCAATTTTGTTTTCATCCTCATAAAAAACAAAAGGGCTAAAGGAGTTTAGATATCTTGGAAGTTTTGGCATATGGGCAAATGACCGGGACCAGATCCGGTTTCTTCTGTCTATCCCTCCCCATCTTCCATCTTAACCGTCAAAATTTTGATCTAAGGGATCCGATTCATTTTTGAAAAAACTGCGCGTTTTTTCATAAATGAATATGATCCCTTAGATCAAGATTTTGACGGTTCACAAGTCAAGCAAATTAGTTTTGAAAAAAATGATAAATAGAATTACATTAAAGTAATTTATTTAGCTTCCTTAGTCTCTCAAATTAATCAACTTCCAGAACTAGTATTTTTTTTCAAACTAATTTGATTGACTTATAAACTAATATATAATTAAATAATTTATGCAGCTCTTTTAATCTTCTCAAATAATTCAACTGAGTCTTATATCAATGACAAGATACATTGTAGGATAGGATTTGAGTTTCTTAAAAGAATTCCTACTAAAAGATCAGTGACTGACTTGGACAAAAAAATGGTGAGTTGGATAGCACATAGGTACAACACATTTGCATATTTGGTCAACAAACGTTGACTGTTGGAGTTGTTTAACGGAGGGACAAAATTGTCTCGTTTTTGAAACTTCCAGGGTATATTTGCTACCTCGAAAACTTTTAGGTACCCAATGCCCATAATCAAAAACTTCTGGGGCATTTAAGCCCTTTAACTATATATATATATATATATAGATATTGGTGTCATATTTCCTCATTCACCCCTCCCCCCAAATTTTTTATTTTTTATTATAGAATCCTTTCTTATGATCTAAATTCACTTTTTGAGCATTAGTTTAAAGGGATAATTGCTGATATATCTTCATTATAAGATTTATCATCCAAACTCCAAAAAACCTGAAATTTGTCAAGGACTCGGGTACAATCTATCTTTAACGAGTGTAATTATTTTTCAACTGTGTGCAGGGATTTTTATCAAAAAATTACTATTTAAATAAAAAAATACCTGATCAGAGCACCTTTTAAAAGAATTCTCGGACTAATGCTCACGCCAGTAGTGGCGTGAGACAGTCTCACGCTACTACGACGTGGCGTTAGATTCTCTCAAGCCACTATGTGGCGTGAGACTGTCACACGCCATACGTGGCGTGAGACCCTCAAACGCCACGCCCACCTGTTTCTGCAGATTCCCCCCCAATAAACCGACAGACCTCCACCCCCCTTGAACCGACAGACCTCTCCACCCCCAACCTCTCTCTCACACCTCTCCACCCCCAACCTCCTGCGTCCCCCTCTTCCACCCCCAACCTCTCTCTCACACCTCTCCACCCCCAACACTCTTTCAATCTCTCTCTCATTCACCCTTCATCACCTGCGTCCCCCTCCCTCCCTCCCACACTCCTTCCTCTCATTCACTCCCTCACCCTCCAGCGTCCAGGCCCTCTCACACTCCTTCCTCCAATCTTTCTCTCATTCACTCCCTCACCTGCGCCCCCCACCCCCACCCCCTTTTCACTCTTCCATTCATCCGTTCACTCGCTCCTTCATCTGCAACTGCAACTCGTTCCCCCTCCCTTTCCCTCATCAACACCACACATCTGTCTTCTTCTTTATTTTTTCACCCTCACCAGACATTCACACACACACACACCTCCTCATCCTTCTCCATCTCATTCACTCCTTTCCTGAAGCTCAAAAAACACTGAGAGAGGCTGAGAAACTTTGAGATTTAGAGAATCACTGGAAGGAATAAGAAGGAGGCTCAAATTGTCTATCTTACTCTTTCAGGTAACATTTAATATTTTACTTTTGTTATTTAATAATTTGATTTAACTTTGAATTATATACATTTATTTATTATAGATGTTTAATAATTATAAGTAATAAAAATGAGTAAATAATAATTATAATTATTAATTTAGGAAATTAAAAAATTTGCAATGTATTATTAACCTTAATACATGACTAATTAGTAAATTTATTAATTAGTGAATTAATTATTTAGTTTGTATGTTAATTATTAGTAAATTAATGAATTAGTGAATTAATTATTTAGCTTGTATGTTAATTATAAAAAGGTAGATGACTAATTATTTCATATTTTGTAAAATAATAATTTGATGGATAAAATTTAAAATATTATTATTAGGTAAATTTGATTTAAGAAATTTGTGAGAATAATAATTAGTAAATTTATTAATTAGTGAATTAATTATTTAGTTTGTATGTTAATTATTAGTAAATTAATGAATTAGTGAATTAATTATTTATCTTGTATGTTAATTATAAAAAGGTAGATGACTAATTATTTCATATTTTGTAAAATAATAATTTGATGGATAAAATTTAAAATATTATTATTAGGTAAACTTGATTTAAGAATTATTAGGTAAATCTGAGAATAATAATTAGCGAATTAATAAAACAATAATGTGAAATAAATTAGTAACTTCATAATGTGTTGTGTTCTTGTAAATATTTATTAGTCAAATGGATCATGACCACCGCCCCCGCAATATTGAGCCCGGCCCCAAAGAGTGGGGAGTTCTTAGTAAGGAGGTGCAACAGTCACACCGATCACAAGTTGTGTGGAATACAGGAGATTGCAATATTTTGAGGGTGAGGCGAGCCTCACAGGGGTCTTTGTCAGATGTTCATAACCCAGATCAGCTCCCACTAGATTTGCAGAAGACCTTATGCGTGCGGAGTTTTCGCACGTTTGTCGCATGAAGAGACTGCCGGTATGTTGTAAAATTGTTTATGTAATTAATTATATGCATTTAGTTGTTTGTACATGATACAGATAATATAAGGCCCTTACACATTTGTTCGCTACTTTTACATTGGTGCAGATTGACAAATACCTTATTTCTGCTTTGGTTGAGAAGTGGAGGCCGGAGACTCACACCTTCCATATGCCGGTTGGTGAGATGACTATTACCCTATAGGATGTAGAGGGCATTTTAGGTTTGTCCACTGAGGGTCCAGTAGTTTCCGGTCGGACGCATGGCAACTGGGCAACAATTATACATCAACACATGGGTCGGACTCCACTCCCAGCTGCTTTGATTGGCTAAACATCAAGCCGATTTGGTTTGACCATTATTGGGGCCATTGGGACGAGCACTGTGCATCGTTGAGGAGCAATCTTGTGTACACACGTGCTTACCTCATGCGCCTATTCGGTGGATTTTTGTTGTGTGACAAGTCTAGCGCATAGGTCCCTTGCCGATATATACAATTACTGGATGGTGACCTTACGGAGACTGCTACGTACAGCTGGGGATCAGCTGTACTAGCCATTCTATTTTGCGAGCTATGTCAGGCCACGTCAGCGAACGCTAAAGACATGGGCGATTGTTACCTATATTTTTAGAACCCTTATAATATACAAATGAACGAATGTGATTCATTTTTTTGCTTATTTTATATCATGAAAAACAAGATTAAATTACACATAAAAAAATAGCAACAAACAAATTGGCATTGAGCAGAAGAAGAGACACAATATATAAATGAATTTTTTTTTTAAAAAAAACAACAGAAATGAAGAAGCTGTGGAGGACGGAGGAGTTTCCAGATGAGTGAAAGACTGAATGAAGAGGGAGGGAAAGAGTCACGGACAGATGAAGGATTGAGGATGGAGTGAATGCAGGCTGAATGAGTGCACATATATATAAAATGAACCAGCAGAATAGGAGCTTAGAGAATCTCGTTTTGCATGTGGGGGGGGGGTGTCGGTTTGCATGGTGGTGGGGTGGGTGTCGGTGGACATGTGGGGGAATCGCCGCACACATGGGAATCGGTGCGGAGTGCGTCGAATCCGATGCACCTGCAGGGAGGGAAAGCACGCCACTACAAAGTGGCATGCCAAAGTCTCACGCCACGTATGGCGTGTGACAGTCTCACGCCACGTAGTTGGCGTGAGAGAATCTAACGCCACGTCGTAGTGGCGTGAGACTGTCTCACGCCACTACTGGCGTGAGCATTAGTCCGGGAATTCTTTTAAAAGGTGCTCTGATCAGGTATTTTTTTATTTAAATGGTAATTTTTTTTGTAAAAATCCCACTGTGTGCAACATTGCAACTTATTTTTAACTATGTGTAAAACAAAAGACATTTGTACATACCCTAAGATATGTTACATATGCACATAGTTGAAGAAGAAAATCACTGGCTAAAAGATGAGTTACGTTGTACATACACTTGCACCACTACGGAAGGATATGGTCCTTAACTAGGTACATTGTATATTTAAATAATAATTTTTGTAATGAATAATTTTTCAGTAATTTTCTTAAATTTAAGCTCTAATAAATCTTTATATCTTTATAATCACTCTAAATCAGAGTTGTATGAAAATTTTAATTTTTATGAATCATATGAAGTTTAAGAGAAATCAATCACGTTAATGAATGATAAAATAATAAACCTCCCCTATTTTTCTTTCCTACAGTATACGAATATATTGAATGAATATATAAATATCAATAAAAGGTTAAGATGCAACAACAACAAAAAAAAACCTAAAGATTTTAAGATCTACTGACAAAATATTTTAGAAATAAGCTAGATTTACCTATACTTAACAGGCTTTAAGGAGAGTTAATGGTGATGTTAAAAATTACTCATGAAAACAAAACTTTAACAACAAAATTGCTTCTAAAAAAATACTACGAGAAAAAAAAATTAATCCCAAAAAAGTACTTTTAGGCTGTGGAATGAAGCTTAATACAAAAATAAACACATACTCCCTCCGGTTCTAATTATAAGATTTAGTTGACTTTTTTGGGGAGATTAAGGAAGCTAATTAAATTACTTTAAAATATTTTTATTTTTTCTTCAAACTAATTAATTTGACTAATAAACTAAGTATACAATATAAGAATGCACAACATATAAAATGATTAAGTAATTTATTTAGCTTCATTGAGCTAGTTGACTTTTTTTGGAGAGATTAAGGAAGCTAAATAAGTTACTTAATTATTTCATATGTTGCGTTTTCTTAGATTATATATTAGTTTATTAGTCAAACTATTTAGTTTGAAGAAAAAAAATAAAAATAAAAATACTCTAAGTTAATTTAATTAGCTTCCTTAATCTTTCCAAAAAAGTCAACTAGTTCTTATAATTAAGACCGGAGGGACTATACAATATAAGAGTGCACAACATATAAAATGATTAAGTAATTTATTTAGCTTCCTTAATCTCTAAAAAAAATAAAATCAACTAGGTCTTATAATTAGGACCAAAAGTAGTATTATGTATATAATTTACTTTTCCCTTTTACTCCCATATTCTTTTTTTAAATTTCTTTCTTTTATTGGATCTATAAGATATTATTTATATCTATTCACCAAATAAACTAGAGTGGATTTTGTACCTTTTGCTCAACATATACCTAAATAAGTCATTATCTTTGAGTTCTATGTCATACATCGATCTCCCAACATTTTTCATATCTTATATTGATTAGTGGAAAGCCAAAATGACTTTAGGCCAAAAGGAAAAAAGAAAAAGAAAGTAGAAGCATGTTTTTCTTTATTTTTATTTTTCAGTTTCCTCTTTCTTTTTATACAACACATTTAACATTAAGTGTATTTTTATAAGTGCCTCTGAAAATGTTCTGTAAGTTTTGAGGCATGTCTTGGCTGAGTTTTGAGATTCAAATCAAGACTTTTTTTTTTCTCATAAAAAAAAATTATTAATAACACATATTTTTAAATACTCTTCTTTCCTTTATTTTTAATCTTTCATGTTTTATTTGTAATGGAGCTTTTCTATCTAAAATTTTCAAATTTTCATTTTTTAAGTGAGTGACATTTTCATGAATTCGGTTAAAGTTTATGTTCAGTTTTTTTGTATACCTGAAGTTTTGCTTTAGTCCTTTAATGCTAGTACCTCTAGTTTTATTGGAAAAAAAATGTTAACTCAATAAATTTAAATAGTGACTTTGCAATTATTATTATTTTTTTTTGCTAAAAGAATTTTAGGAAAGGGGTTGGGCATACCCACAGTCCAAGGGAGGGCGCTTGGAGCCCAGTCCACAGGGCATACTGGACAGAGAGCACACATGCCTCCACCTCTACCAGCGTTTCCACTGCTTCCTAGAAGCCTAGAATGCCTCCCCCAGCGCCTTGACCAACGCAGGGATCGAACCCCCTCCCTTGAGGTGAGGAAGTCCGACCCCTTCGCCAGTTGAACCCAAGGACTAGGGGTGACTTTGCAATTATTAAACGTTGATATATAAAAGGACAAAGACCAATAAAAAAATCATAAGAGCTGGAGGGTTTCAAGTCAAAATATTATGGGAAAATTCATATGGGGCCCAAATAATAAAGAAAAACCCAAAAAAGGCTCAAGGACCTTTTTTGGTATAAATTCATTAAAACGTGAGTTGTTAATGGGGTTGATATAGTTGTTAACGGGTAGGTCATTAACAATTAAATCAGTACCTTTAACAACAATATCCTAACAACTAAATCAATACTGTTAAACTCTAAATCAGTACTGTTAACAACTATATCAGTACCCGTTAACAACTATATCAGCACCCGTTAACAACTATATCAGCATCGCTAACAACTCATGTTTTAATGAATTTATTCCAGAAAAAGGTCCTAGGGTTTTTTTTTTGGATTTTCAGAATCTTTAGGCTTTTTTTGAGTTTTTTCTTTATTATTTGGGCCCCTATATAAATTTTCCTAAATATTATCATGATTAAGCTTTTCTCAGTTAAAGTTCACATAGCGATTCGACAATTAAAAAAAAAGACCAAAAAGTTATATTTTCTTGATACCATTCCAATGTCCCTAGAGAGTGGCGGATCCAGAAAAATATTGAAAGGGGGCACAATTGGTGGGGGCATTTGGGGGTTTGGGGGCTGCGCCCCCGATTTTTTATTTTTTTTAAAGGAAAGTTTTAAATGCATTAAAAAATAAAAGAATATAAACAAAAAAAAAATATTTATGAATTCAAGTGAATATTGATGATGTAATAAGAGATGCGATTATTTTACAACCCTGTCATTTAGAAAAGTAAGGCTAAGTGCAGTTAGAAATACAACTACATAAATTACAATGAAGAGTGTACACTCAATAAGTTCAAGTACATATATTTTAATAGTAAAATTATATTACAATAAAAATAATTACAATGTCATTCTTCTATACCTTTTTTTTTTTTTTGAAATTCCATCATAATAACCCAAAAAAGGCTTAAAGATTCTGAAAATCCCAAAAAAGGCCCAAGGGCCTTTTCTGGTATAAATTCATTAAAACATGAGTTATTAACGGGGTTGATATAGTTGTTAACGGGTCCGTTAACAACTATATTAGTACCCGTTAATAACTATATCACCTCGTTAACAACTCACGTTTTAATGAATTTATACCAAAAAAGGCCCTAGGACGTTTTTTGGGATTTTTAGAATCTTTAGGCATTTTTTTGGATTTTTTTTTTTTTTTGTTATTTGAGCCTCTATATGGATTTTCCTAAATATTATCATGATTAAACTTTTTTCAGTCAAAGTTCACATAGCGATTCGACAATTAAAAAAAAAAAAAAGACCAAAAAGTTATATTTTCTTGATACCATTCCAATGTCCCTAGAGATCAAGAAAGTTACATTTTCTCAATCCAAATGATGGTGAGAACAGAAGAAGGGAGGACCATTGCATTTATTTGAATCCGTATTGCTGGTGGTTGTTAGAAGCGCCATGAGTCTACCCATGCAAGCACGACAAACTCATGGTAGGACCAAAGTCTTATACTTTTTACTCCGTCCGGTGCTATATATAAGATAAAGTTGACCTTTTTTAAATAGATTAAAAAAACCTAAATAAGTTACTTAATCATACTTTTTCTGGTCCTAATTATAGGAACACTTTTGTAGTGCAAATTACACTACAAAAGTGTTCTTATAATTAGAACCGGAGACAGTATTATATATTGTGCATCCTTAGATTATATATCAGTTTATTGTCAAATTAATTATTTTAGAGAAAAATAAAAATAATCTAAAGTAATTTAATTAACTTCCTTAATTTTTAAAAAAGAAAATCAACTTTGTTTTATATTTAGGACATGACGGAGTAATTCTTATTGCTCTGACTCCTCTGGTCCTTATTACAAGACACCAACTAGCAAATTTATTTGGTCATTTTTATAAGGCATTTGCTTGTTCCTAATGAGCATTAATGATTTTTTTCCATGTATGCCCATAATTAATAAAGGTAGTGGGTGAGAGTAATAATTAATATGATATTAGAGTTTAGTGCAATTAGTAGGGGCAATATTGGAAATTTCTTAGATCCTATAACAACTTTATTGACTTTAACTGTTTTTATTGGTTTGTGAGAATAATTAGTTGGTGTCTTATAATAAGAACTAGAGGGAGTATTATATATATATATGTCATTCTAATCCTATTTATAAGTTCATTTTAACTAAATTATACATACTAAGGAGAAGTAGTTAGCTCAATAATTATGGGGTAAATTTTCAACTTTGTCATCATTTATGAATGAATGTCTTTCAACCTTATCTCTATTTTCGTTGGCACAATTAATTAATACGAGCAAAATTGTCACAATCTCATTTATTATTTAAAAGATGACTTATAAATATGATTAACTTTTTTTTTTTCGGTCAAAAGAGACTTATAAATAAGACCAGAGTGGTATGGTGTATGTGTGTGTATATATATATATATTTGTTTATTTCTTCCGGAATACGTGTTGGTAGTGTAATATTGGTAAGCTTTTTAATTTGTTCATTCTAACACGTTCTTAGCATTTTTAACCCAGCTATTTTGGTGAACAAAAGATCTGCGGCGAAAAATTAGTGAGTAGATGCGATTGGATTATAGTATAATTTTTTTGTCTGATTGTGGGGTAAGCCGTTGGTGGTTGACTGGTTGTCGAGGTGGCTCATGTCTCAGAAATTCATAAAAAAAAAAAAAAAAAATTCTCGGCTTTTGCGTATATGCTAAAGCCGAAACACTGTTTGTGGGTTTTTCATTCCAGCGTTCGTTGTTGCTTCATTCTTTGCTCCTTCTTATATCTTCTTTCTCATCCCCGTAACGCTCAAAGTGTATATATTCTCTCAATCTCTCTCTCTCTCTCTCTCCATCTAGCCTCGCCATTTTCCCGTCTCTGCACTTTTCACTGTTCTTCTTTTTCCTGTATAGTTGTCCGCGTAGTTGAATTTCTCAAGCTCTTGTATAGGATTTTGCCCTGTGGAGCTGGTGTGGTACTAGACTATTTGCTTCGGGATTTTCTTGTTTTTGCTGTGTTTTTTACTTCTGCATCCCTTTGCTACTCTCAATTTGTTCATTTCTTTAGCGGAATTTGAGTTCTCCCCCTGTTTCTTGGATTCTTTTTGAACTGTGAACTTTTTGGATTTCCCTCCATTTCGGAACTTGAGATCTAATTGGGTTTCCCTTTTGTGTTCCTGGGTCTGTGTAATTTGAAACTTAGCGAGGCGTTTTTTTGGTTCTTGAGTTTCTCTTTCTCCAATTTTTACCGCTTTTGAATATTTTGAAGCTGTTTTTTTTTTGTTCCTTAATCTTTGAACTTCGTTCTTTGTGGTGGTTTCTGTGAAAACTTTGTGAGCAGAAGATCTTCAATTTTGGTCATTGATTCTCTTATTACCAAATATCTAATAATAATCGTAACAATTTACTAGAAGAACGTTGTTTTAGTCTTCCCTGGTTCAAATCCGAGCTCAAAGTCAGTGGTAGTGGTGACAATCATTTTATTGGAGGCTGTTAGACAGAACTTGAGGTTATTCCTCATCCAATCTATGTTGCTTCGTTTTGCTGTAACTTAAATCTAGCGTACAACAATTTCTTTGAACAATGAAACAAAAGAATGTTCTATTTGACTTGGTTATGGCGTTTCATTGTACATTTGCAGCAGACCTCTTAGATGGATATTGCTGGGTCTTTACTTTCTTGTTCTTCATCCTTTTGGATAACACTGATTTAAGTCAATTTCAAATTCTCTTCTTTCTTCCTTCCCCTTCCCCCCTATATTTTTTTATCAACCCTCTCTGCCTTTCTTTTTGGTGGATTAAATTCTCTTGTTTCTTCTGCTTCATTATTCTTTTGAGTGTCCCTGAGTTAGAATATATTTCATCTTCAGGCTTCTTTTATACGAAACACGGTTTTCCTTGGTCTCTATGTACTTCTTTAGTGGCCGACAATGAAATCACTGGGAAGCTTTATTGTGCATGCAACGGTAGAGGATTCCTATTATAGTAGGACATAATGATTGTAGAATTCATACAGAATGAATTGCTGACTTCTTTATTATATGAATTTTGGCGCTTTGCCTTAAACTTATTGTTTGAATCATGAGCATTTATTAAACCACTCATCCTAATTGAGCTCAAAAGATCTGTCTAAGTTTCACTTTCATTTATACTTCAATTTGTTGATAAAATTTATCTAGGATTTGAAGTCTGGTATGTTCTTTGGGCAGATTCCTAATAAGAGAGCAAGAGCTCAACTGATCATAAAGTTCAACAATAGTTGAAGATGAGTCAGCCTAAAATCAAGCGCCGAGTTGGTAAATATGAGGTTGGAAGAACCATAGGTGAGGGAACGTTTGCAAAAGTGAGATTTGCAAGGAACTCAGAGACTGGGGACCCTGTGGCTCTCAAAATTCTTGACAAAGAAAAGGTTCTCAAGCACAAGATGGCTGAACAGGTAGTTTAAGATTTACTATTAGTTAAATTTGCTTCCCCCCATTTTGTATTAGTTAATTCAATTTACAAAAGGCTTACAGATATATATCATAATTGTTTTTCCTGTCTTCAAAAAGCTTTCAAACTATCGATAAATCTATCATCAAGTTTTTGGCATGGGTTACGGAGTTAAGGTGGTTCTTGTCCATTGTATGGGAACTTCATGTTTAGCATATATTCTGTAGCAAAGCTGATCTAGACCCTCATAAAATGAAGTCTAATCTCTTGAATGCTTCTCAATGTGATTTTGCAGATCAGGCGGGAAGTTGCAACAATGAAGTTAATCAAGCATCCACACGTTGTTCAATTATACGAGGTTTCTCTCTAACCCAAATCCCCCAAAAAAAAAAAAAAAAAAAAACCTCCCTCTTAAACTAAGTCTTCTTTTTGCTATTTGGTTTATTATTCTAGACACATACCTTGTTGACAAGAAAAAGAAATGTCAAATCTCTATTCCACAAAATATTATTGTTGGCCTTACCATGAACTATGTTATCTTCTTTTGGTGCTTGCATTCATCTCTTTAGATTCTACAAACATGAAGTTTTTCTCTTCGTAAAAGAAATAGCTTATGGATGTGTGCATAAAATTGTCCAGAACTCAACTTTTTCACTATGATTCCTATTACAATTACGGAGATGTCTGTATCCTGACAATATTCAAAGCCACTGGAGGCTTTGAATCTTGAAAGGCCTTTATTTTAGAAAGAACTAGAGAGAAAGTTATTCTGGAAGTGCTGCTTGTTTAACTAAATCATTATTTTGAGTTATTTCACCTAATTATAGCAGACCTTTTCCTTTTCTTTTGTATGCAATTCTTTTGTTTTTGTCCTGGTTTTGCCCTGTCCCATTTAATCCATTTTTTTTGTACTGTTTTTCTTGTACTTTATTGGTCAAGTTTCTATCCGAGGCCTACATAGATGAGTTTGCATATGAGAAATGTGTTTGTAAAATGGATAAGAATGGAAGTATCATTTTTAATAAAGTCCCTATGATATGATGAATAGTCTTCAGTTTATATTCTTGCACTAGTCTTACCAAATCATTAGTTGATTTACTGAGAACAACTTTGAACTTCTGAAATGAATGAAATCTGACATTTTGCCTAGGCCTCTAGCACTATCTACTCCAAGACCTCCTTCATAATGATCTATGGTCGTAGGAAAAGAAATGATCTTAAACACAAATATTTAACAAATTGATTTCAGTGCTCACATAATTTGGAGTCCTGCTGGCAATAGAAGGAAGAAAAGAAATAGAGTCCTTTTGGCCAATTTCAAATGTGCTGATAGTTTTGATATGTTTGCCTTTCATCTTGCATTTCGCCCCAGTTGGGACTCTGGAGAAGTAAACAAACTTTAATTGATGGAAATCAGATGATCTTACTTTATAAAAAAATATATCATGATTTTGGGACCTAGCTATTCTCAATGCTGTGTTTACTTTGTTGCTAGCTTCCATTAATGATATTGTGTAATGCTGAATTACATTATTCATTTTCAGGTCATGGGAAGCAAGACTAAAATATACATTGTATTGGAGTTTGTGACTGGTGGAGAGCTCTTTGACAAAATTGTAAGCAAGTCTATTTTAGTCCCATTTATTTAGTGTTTTTTCTTTTATTTTTGATTTTCTCAAGAGCATTTCTGAGGAAAAGAATAAAATAGGGACAGACTATAGTGCTATCCGTCGACAATTATTTTCTGTTCTCTTGTCGTCATTATTTTTGATAGGCTAGCATTCAGTTTTAGTTCCTAACTGTTGTTGAAGAGGAAAAAAATGCTATGTATATTATCTAATGAACTTTTTGTTAAAGGTAAACCATGGACGGATGAAAGAAAGTGAAGCACGTAGATATTTCCAGCAGCTTATCAATGCTGTTGATTATTGCCATAGCAGGGGTGTCTTCCACCGAGACCTAAAGGTAGGACCTATCTCCCGTCATACAGAACAGTTTCACTTTGATGTCAGAAGAAAGAATCTCTTGCATAGTTTTCATTCTTATTTAACAAAATTTTTGCAGCCAGAAAATTTGCTATTAGATGCTTCTGGAAATCTTAAAGTTTCCGATTTTGGGTTAAGCGCTCTCTCCCAACAAGTCAAGGTAGTTATGTTTCATTGCCTTCTAAGGTTTACTTTTCTTTGTTATTTATCTTTGTTCATTATATATTCCTGCTGTCAAGTCTACTGCTAATCCTTACTGAAAAAGAAAATGAATCAGAAAGCAAAATCATTGTTTGTTAGAGCTTGTTTTCTTAATTTTTTTTTTTTTTTGAATAGCTTGCTTTTAACACCATACCTGCGCTTATCTATATGCATGAATTCTGTATTGGCAGTCTTTTTTAGTGGAACTGGTAAATGATAATGCCAGTTTATATTAGGCCTTTTTCTTTTGGTAGGCGTTGTAAATTTAATAATTTATGAGACTTTTTATACATGTCTTTTCCTGTATCATCTTTTATCGTTTTTGGTTGCATTTTGTCCTGAAGTCTTAGACTTGATAAAAATGATTTTTCATCCTTTCCCAGGAAAACTAATATTTTTCTTATTTGTATGATATGGTTAGAGTTACTTTGTCTCATTTTTCTCAACTGATACTGAAAAAGTGAGTTAGAATTCCTCAAATAAGTGGATAGACCGACAAATTGTTGGTTGAGGGGGTAAGTGGCCTCACCTTTATAAGGAAAAGAACACAAGTTCGAATCCCAGGAAGTGCACTTGTTGGAAGAGGCAAAAACCCTTTGCGCTTTGTGCCTTAAAAAGGGATTATACCCTTGACCAAATCAAAAAAGAATTCCTCAAATAAGCATCGTGCTCTATCCTGTCTGAGAATCTGATCTCTTGTCCGCACTTAATGGTAGCTGAGTTTGAACTTATGTTTAGAATGCTAGTGTAGAGTAGTCTTGATAGAACAGTTTCAAAGCTTTCTAAGAGGAATATGATGTGTCGACAGGATGATGGACTACTGCATACTACATGTGGAACTCCAAATTATGTTGCTCCCGAGGTGCAAACAAATGCCATCCCATGCTACTTTGTTGTGTTGTATAAATTTTAATCATGCCATGATAATAATATGTACTCTTTCTCAACAGGTCCTTACTGATAGAGGCTATGATGGGGCAACAGCAGATTTGTGGTCATGTGGGGTGATTCTCTTTGTGTTGCTTGCAGGTTACCTGCCTTTCGATGAACCTAATCTCGTGAACCTGTATAAAAAAGTGAGTATCTGTGATTTCTTCTGCACAATCTTCCTGTTGCCCGTTAAGTTTCTGTTTATTACTTTCTTTTTCCTGATCCACAGATCTCAGCCGCTGAATTTACTTGCCCCCCTTGGCTTTCTTTCAGTGCCAGGAAACTGATCACTCGAATCTTGGATCCAAACCCCGAAACTGTAAGAAATAGTGTTTGACTTTCTAGCTGTTTCATCTAGTTTAAAAAATCATTTTTTTCCTGAAAGTAAAAGCTGTTTTTGAAGGCTGAGATTGACTCAGTGGCACCATATCAACTTAATTTTGTGAAGTATGTACAAAAGTAGACCTTTTTTAAGCATGTAGGGAAAAGAAAAAAAAAGGGAAAAGGACAAAAAAATACCACTTGAACTTCAAAATCCCAAATCGGTGATTTCTTACTAAAATGAATTGTCAATTGCTATACTCTTGTAGGCGACGAGACTGATTTTAGATTTTGAAGTTCAAGTGGTATTTTCTTATTTTTTTCCCAAGAAAAGTATGACAGAGAAATGGGGAACTAACAGTCCTTTCTTATTGTTTTTTATTATTCTAGTAATCTGTTACGCGCCTAATGGTCTAACTTTCTGATTTACCCTCTATGGCAGCGTATCACGATATCTGAGATTCTAGAAGACGAATGGTTCAAGAAAGATTACAAGCCTCCTGTTTTTGATGAGAAAGGGAAGCCAACATTGATGATGTTGAAGCTGTCTTTAAAGATTCCGAAGTATGTTCAAGATGATTAGTAATATGATTATGGTATTGGCTTCTGTGGGTCATGTGATGGCAATCTAATATGATGACGTTTTTCATGTTCGCAGGAGCATCATGTGACCGAGAAGAAAGAAGAACAGCCAACACCTATGAATGCATTTGATTTAATCTCCATGTCCAAAGGGCTGAACCTTGAAAATTTGTTTGATATAGAGCAGGTTCACAACTTCGCATGATATATTAAATATTTCTTTCATTCTGCTTCTCAAGCATACGGTACTCAAAAGATTTTCAAGGAAATCCATAGAAGACAAATTCATCTGATCATAATATATTTTTCTTGAATCCAGTCATACTAGTACATTATTCTGGTCCCTTTTTATTATATGCATTTGCCACGTGATATAAAAGTAGGAAAAATATGCAATCATTTGCAGTAATGTAAATGTGATATGGGAATTGTACAACTTTTTTGGGTTGATAACGGAACTGGTTAACTTTTGTCAAAGCCATAATCTGATTTAGGCAGGAAATTTTCTTCTACCAGGAAAACTTGAGCAGAATGTGAAATTTCTTTCTTGATTACTATTTGGATTTCTTATTCCGATGTGAATTATTTCAGGGATTTAAAAGGGAAACAAGATTTGCTTCAAAATGCCCTGCCAACGAGATAATCAACAAGATTGAAGAAGCTGCAAAACCGCTTGGTTTCGATGTGCACAAGAAAAATTACAAGGTAACTGAAATTGTGGAACTTGTTATTAACCCACTCAAAGAAAAACTTGATCTACAGTTAGTTTAACTTATTTGAACCCACAGATGAGGCTTGAAAACGTAAAGGCTGGAAGGAAAGGAAACCTTAATGTTGCCACAGAGGTACAAAACATGAGCTTTTGTTATATAGCGAAGTGTAACACAATGTGTCTCGTGTGATGATGCTTATGGTGTTTTATATTTTGAGCAGGTATTTCAAGTGGCACCTTCTCTTCACATGGTTGAGGTGAGGAAAGCAAAGGGTGATACGTTGGAGTTCCATAAGGTATAACATTCTTTCTTTTTGAATTTTTTTTTTCGTTGACTAAGTCCTTGATTGATTGCTATAATTTTAGTGAATTTTCAAGCTATTAGGTGTTTGCTATTACCATGAACCAATTTGGAATACCAGTAACAATATATTTGGAAAAATTCTTATGAGATATTAAATTATTTAACAGAATTACAAAATGTGAAATACTACTTCCGGTAGGACCTAGTTTGTAGTGCTAATTGCACTGTAAACTAGGTCCTTCATTCCTGTCCTTCATTTAGGAATGGAGGATTCCTTTTTTATTGTTGGTCAATAATTCTTATATGAACAATGATTCTCCTTCAGTCCTTCCCCTGTTTCTATTCTTTTTCTACATCTAAATTAGAGTAGGCCCTGTGCATGCGAGAGAAGCTAGCTTCACTATTCATTACTTGAGGCTTTTAGTTTGAAATTTATTTCACAAAAATCTGTGCTTTACATAGTTTTATACTCAGATTTCTGTCCAAATTACAACTGTAGGCTCCATCTTTGTAAAATGACAGAGCAAATTATTATTTATGTCCCTGAAAGATACATGTTAAATTTTGTCCTCGAGATAGTTACCAATTTACTATCAGAGAAATGGTCTTGGAGTGAGTTTTGTTGACAATTATTTTAGCCAATCTCGACCAAATTGTCATAATTTTCTTCCAAAGATTGGATTGATCAAACTTTTAGTAGAGCCATGTTTTGTTGATGGACTGTTCTTATTGCTAAGGGATAATACAATAAGAATGAAAATCATAGAGGTTAACTTGCAAATTGGTTCAATTATGAAGGATAAAAATAGGGTATTAGAGTATGAGAGCACATTTCTTTCTGGAATCGAAATATAAGCTTACTTGGAATATTATCTTAGTAGATTCACACACACACACACACACTCTTTCCACCCCTCTTGATGTAACTGAAAATCAAATTGTTGCTTGTCTGCAGTTTTACAAAAATCTATCGACAACTCTCAAGGATGTGGTCTGGAAAAGTGAAGATGATATGCAAGAAATAAAGTGAAATCATCTGAAGAAAATGCAAGAAACGGAGTGAAATCATCGATATCGATGTCAAGTGTAGTGTCTTGATGGTTTTATGATGCTGTGTCTTTTTTTTTTTTTTCCAGTTTTCTGGTTTAATTTTCCCAACAAACTGCCTTCTTGGAGGTTTGGTTGGTCTATATATATGCTCATCATCATCTTCACATTGCTTTCTGGGTTATTATTGTGAGAAAGCATGCAATGTATCAGTTCATGTAAGTATTACCAGTCAACAGTTGAATCATGTTAATGAAACATCAAGTTTTAAGAAACAATCTGTAAATCACATCTGCATATATCTTCCTTTTTGTCAATTATTTGCGTATTTCCCTTTTATGCTAGCCTTCCATACTGAGAAAAACAAGGGAAAAACAAAAAAGAATGTTTCTGTTAAATAATAATAATATACTTGATAGACAGTCATGTTTCAGTTTTCATGTGAAGAAAAATAATTATCTTTCCTAGCTAGTGCTATCAGACTGGGCCATGATTGAGCAAAAAAAGGAAAATATTCTTTCTGTTTATTCTTTGTAAGAATAAATAATTTTGGCTTTAAATGACCTAAAGATAACAAGTGGAGATGATCAAACCTAATCAAAATGTTTATATTGAAAAATATTACTGCTGATAATGCCATTAGTCTCTCTACTTTAACTCTAAATATATTGATACATTTTTTCATGTAAATTGTTGATATACAAATATATGAATTTTCTGGGGACTGGTTTTGCATTAAATTAAAAAGTAAAATATTCTTTCTTTATTCTTTGTAAGAATAAATAATTTTGGCTTTAAATGACCTGAAGGTAATAAATGGAGTTCATCAAACCTAATCAAACTGTTTATATTGAAAAAAAAATTACTGCTAATAATGCCATTAGTCTCTCTCTACATTAACTCTAAATATATTGATAAATTCTTTCATTTAAATTGTTGATATACAAAGATATGAATTTTCTGGGGACTGGTTTTAAATTAATTTTTTTAAACAAAATTAACTTAGGTGCCATTAATTTCGGGGGGAAAAAAGAAATGACAACAGTAATTTAATAATAACAGGTAAAAATTTTAATTTATCAAATTAAATGACAACAATTAAGGGAATGACAATTAATTTCAGTAAAATGTCGTGCTGAAGCCTGAATGTTAATGCCAACAATTTAACAAGTAATAACTTTAATTATTTAAAATAATTACCACAACTCAAGTAGTAACAACTAATTCCGCAATAACTTAATTATACAATACTCTTTAAAAATTTCATAAGAATTAATTCGATTTAAGAGACCATTTTGGTATTATCATATTTCGGAGGTCTTTATGTGTCTTTCTTCCCTTATTTTATTATTGAAAAACTAATTAGCAAATGCAAGCAAAGGCTTCACCTCAGTCCTTTTCATTGTTCTCCTCATCTTTGGGTTTTTATTATAATTTTATTTTCTTGTTTGGTCATTGATTTTGTTAGATTTTATTATAACTTTATGTGTTGGTTTGCTTGTTTGCTTCCTCCTCCGACCACATACTGACTATTAAAATATATTATTGTTTGTTTTTTTGGAACTGTGCCCTTGCCGGGCATTAAAATATACTACCTTCGGTCCTAATTATAGGAATACTTTTATAATGCAAATTATACTATAAAAATGTTCCTATAATTAAGATCGGAGGGAGTATTATCTAAATGTTTAGATTCATACCGTTCAAGAGCTACAAGGCTCAAATCAGCTTGTAAAAAGTCTTATTTAATGATTAAAGTGCAGAAACCACAAGAACTGCGGTTGAGGTCCGGCTATATCAGAAAAAGTAGCAGTGTATGAAGACACATAGTGTGGTTGTGGCTCATATTCCTTAGTCACCAAGATAGATGGACTGCCTATTTTTATCTTTTTGGAAGCAATTTTGGCAAACATATTTTTTATTCAAATTGAAAAGAAAATTTTAGGGAGAAAATATATATTTTCTCCCTCCCATCTTATTCCATAGATTTTATATTTTCCTTACTTTTTTTACTCTCTATATAAACATAAGGCTAAATCTCATAAAAGTTTATGGTGAAGTTCATGTATTTCACTTATTATTATTTATTTATTTATTAACAATTTGATTTAATATATATTTAGATATTATATAGATATTTTTAATTTAGAGAGGTAATTACTAGTAGTCTGAGGTTACAAACTTACAATGGAATCTACTATTTCCGGTCCTAATTATAAGACCGGATTGACTTTTTTTTTTGGAAAAAATTAAGGAAACTAAATAAGTTACTTATGGTGTGCATGGTAACGCTCCCAGAATGAGTTTTTTTTCTTAATTTCTATTCCCATAATAAAATTGGATAGGAATTGTGTTTGGTAAATCCGGTTTTTTTTTTTTTTTGGGGAATAAAAAAAAGAAGCAGAAAATTTCTGATTCTATATTCTAGGACACAAAGCCATAATCTATTTTTCGCTTTCTCTCGATCGTGATATTGACGAAGCGAAGAAATTCCAATCACCCTAAACGACGGATCAATTACCCTCCCCACCGCCATCGTGCCACCACCACCACCGCCACCACCACATAAATAAATTTTTGAATATAAAAATTACATAAATAAATATAAGATGTGTTAACAAATGTAATTTTGATTCTCGGAGTAAAAATAAAATGAGTTAACAAACGTAATTTTGATTCTCAGAACTTTTCCCAGGCACAGAATCAGAAAAAACTGTTTCATCTCAGAATCAGTGTTGGGGAACAGAATGATTCCTATGCACACCCTTAATCATATCATATGTTGTGTATCTTTAAATTATATATTACTTCCTCCAGTTCTAATTATAGGAACACTTTTGTAGTGCAAATTGCACTATAAAAAGTTCCTATAATTAGGACCAGAGGTAGTAATTTATTAGTCAAACTAATTAGTATGGAGAAAAAAATAAAAATATTCTAAAGTAATTTAATTAGTTTTCTTAATTTCTTTAAAAAAAAATCAAATTTGTCTTATAATTAGAACAAGATGGAATACTATCTTCCATTTACATTCATGATATTGTATAGATGAGTGGTCTAGAAACATAAAATTTGAAACCGGTTTCTCTCAAACTCTTAATATATATATTTTTTTTTTTGGATATAGAAATTTTAGGAAAAGGGTTGGGTTCACCCACAATCCAAGGGTAGGGCGAAATCTCTCTTCCTCCTAGGTGATACCGATGTTGGGCAGGGCGAGCCGTCTATTACCCTCAGGCGTTAACCTAGGCACCTAAGAGCTAGGATGCCTCCCCCAGCGCTTTGACCAACTCGAGGATTGAACCCTCTCCCTTTGGTGAGAGTATCCGACCCCTTTGACCCCTACAAATAAACTCTTAATTTTATTGATATACATATAATACACACACGTAATTGAACATTGTGGCCCACCTAAAGGAATATTATATTGTTGCGTGTTATTAGATTTAAAAATTAAATAATGCAAATGAAACATTTACCTGAATTCTGGACTTTCCACATCAGAATAACGTAACTTTGATTTGAATATGACTTTTTCTTTTTCTTGTTGGACTTGGCTACATTTTCTTAAAAGGTATTTCGTTGTCTGAGGATATATGTTTTGTGATATTCTTGTTAATTTGCTTTCATTTTAATTTATTAAATTGATAAAAATAATTAGTATTTTTGTCATTGACTACGTTTACGTGTTGAAATTAAATATTTTGTGAAAGAATATTACGTGACATTTATTACAATTTGGACTGCTAAAATTCTTCTTAACTTTGATTTCATGATTCGGTCCAAATTTCTTGTTTATAATGATTACGCCGAGAATTCATTAGAAAATAGAATTTAGGAAAATTACGTTTAGGTCCCAAGAAAAGAAAAAAATTATAAAAAAAGTCCCTTAAAATCACAAAATTACCTAGAAGTTCTAAGGGATTTTTGTTGTAAATACATGCATTTCCTGTTGTAAATGGTTTGAGACTTTTTTGATATTATTTGTATGGAATTAAAATCCAGGTTTTTAAATGTTGTTGTAAATACATGCATTTGCTATTGTAAATACATACATTTCTTGTTGTAAATGGTCAGGTATTTAAATGTTGTTGTAAATATATACATTTCCTGTTTTGTTCCGGAGATGGAAAATTTTAAGCAAAGGTTGGTCAATGTGAGATTTGATCCCACAAAATATTCCCAAAAGGATATACAACAATTAAGCTAAAAAGGCTTCTTAGAAATATAATAGAAATCAATGTATGAGATAACTATCAAGTTTTTTTTTTTTTTTTTGATTTGATTAAGGCTTTGTCCTTTCAGGTTTAGAGCTCAAATAGTTTTCGTTTCTCTCAACAAATATGCTTCCCTGAATTTAAACTCGTATTCTCTTTCTTACGAAGGTAAGGTTGCTTACCACCTTAACCAACAGCTTTGTAAGAATAAATAATTTTAACTTTGAATGACCCAGAGATAATAAATGGAGATGATCAAACCTAATCAAAATGTTTATATTGAAAAATATTACTGCTTATAATGCCATTAGTCTCTCTACATTTACTCTAAATATGTTGATAAATTTTTTTAGTTAAATTGTTGGTATACAGAGATATGAAGTTTCCGGCCGGGGGACTGGTTTTGAATTAGAATTTGTAACAAAATTAACTTAATAAAAATCTAATAAAAATAGGTAACAACTTTAATTTATCAAATAACAACAACTAAGGTAATGACAAGTAATTTCAGTAAAATTTTGTGCTGAATGTTAATGTCAACAATTTAATAATTAATAACTTTAATTATTTAAAATAATAACCACAACTCAAGGAGGAACAACTAATTCCACAATACTTAATTATACAATAGTCTCTAAAAATTTCATGAGAATTAATTAGTTGTAAGAGACCATTTTGGTATTATCATATTTTGGAGGTCTTTATGTGTCTTTCTCCCCTTATTTTATTATTGAAGAAATAATTAGAAAATGCAAGCAAAGGCTTCAGCTCAGTCCTTTTCAAAGTTCTCCTCATCTTTGGCATTTTTATTATAATTTTATTTCTTGTTTGGTTACTGATATTATTAGATTTTCTTTTTGTTTTTTTTAAAAAAATCATTGGAGATATCCATTTAATTTGTGTTGGTGTGCTTGTTCGCTTCCTCCTCTGACCACTAACCATTAAAATATATAATTCTTCTTTGACTGTGCCCTTGCTGGGCATTGAAATATACTCCTTCCGGTCCTAATTATAAGACCTAATTGACTTTTTTAAAGAGATTAAGGAAGCTAATTAAATTACTTTACAGTATTTTTATTTTTATTTTTTTCTTCAAACTATTTAGTTTGACTAATAAACTAATATATAATCTAAGGATATACAACATATGAAATGATTAAATAACTTATTTAGCTTCTTTAATTTCTCCAAAAAAAGTCAAGTAGGTCTTATAATTAGGGTCGGAGGTAGTATTCTCTATATGTTTGGATTCATAGTGTTCAATAGATTTCAATATCATTTTGTTTAAGAATTTAACATTTATAAATGTTATTTTGGCACTCTTATGATTTCTTTGGATAAGGAAGAAGACGGACAAGAGAAAATGTCTTTTTCTTATGTTGGGACAAACAAAAAAATAGAAGACCAAAAAATGACATTTAAAAAAAAATACAAATCATAAGAATATCACTGATATAGAAAAAATGTGGGTTTCAATGTCTCATGCCTTTTTTTTATTTTATCTTCTTTGATGCATATTTTTATTCAAATTGAAAAGAAAATTTTAGGGAGAAAACATGCCAGCCTCTTAATTACCCTTGTTTTTTGCCCCTTTTCATTCTTTTATTATCTTCTCTTGCTATCCAAAAGGAGAAATTTCCTCCTCCTTTTTTATTCCATATATTTTATATTTTCCTTACTTTTTTTTTTAACTGTATGCAAACATAAGGCTAAATCTCATAAAAGTATATGGTGAAGTTCATGTATTTCACCTATTATTATTTATTATTTATTAATAATGTGATTTGATATATATATATATATATATAAAATTTAAACAGGTAATCACTAACTTACAACGAATCCACTATCTTTCCTTTACATTCATCATATTTGTTAAAGTTCAGAGGTATAAACACTCTTCATATTTTTGTGTTTTATTCATAGGAAAGGATTGCTCTTATATAAGCTCTAGCAGAGCTGTCAAAGGCAAGATTAAAGGGATTACAAAATAAAAAGAAATAAAGAGCTGATTACAATCATTCATAGATCCTTCCTAAACTGATACAACTAGAATCAAGGGATATGATAGAGCTAGGATCATGGGTAATAATCGATTTCTAACACTCCCCTCAAGCTGGAGAGTATATGTCGATCATTCACAGCTTGCCTCGAAATCCTTCAAACTTCGTCTTGCTTGCTTCAATCTTCAAAATTTTTTGGACTTGTACTTCTTGAGTCTCAGCGGCCCTATATTTTTGTTTTGGGCTTGTACTCCTTTTGAGTCTCAAAGGTTCCATATTTTGTTTGGGCTTGTACTCACTTTTGAGTCTCAGAGGTCCCATATTGTGTAGCAGAACACGTCCAAAAGAAAAAGAATTTCACGTCCTATTCTCTAGAAGTCCCAATCGTCCTCCTTGTTTTAAAATCCGGATTGTACAAATTCACGCTGGGAATAATAGAGTTTGACTTATTTTGCTTCTTAAGCATCTTGCGAAGCATCTGTAATTCTTCCTTGCTCAGGTGATCATCATTCTCAACCGTTGGTTCAGCTGGGGTAATGTGACTTTGAAAGTTCGAGATTCCATTGGAAGGTTTTCCTTGGAGTTTCCAACATTCTTCTCTATTATGGCCCTTCTTCTGACAATAGTTACACCATTTATTATTCTTTCGTTCCCCATGTGGTCCATGAACTGCGAGTGCCGAGCTTTCAATTTGACTTGGTCCACTTCGGTTCAAGAGTTTCCGACTTTTCTCAAATTGCACAAAGTTAACAACATCAAAGAGCTGTGGGAGTGGCTTCAGCCCTATGATTCTGCCCCTTATTTCTTCAAAGGTGTCATTTAGGCCTAAAAGAAAGTCGTGTATCCGTCCTTCTTCCACAATTCGTTTGTACAGTTGTGCATCTTTGAGACTTTCCCAGGGGTGAACCTCAAATAGGTCTTGTTGCTGCCACAATTTCAGCAATGCATTATAATATTCAGTTATTGACATATTACCTTGTCGTAAATCCCGGAGTTGTCTCTTCAGGTGAATCAAGGCAGCGGTGCTTTCAAGAGGGGAGTAGGTTCTCCTAGCAGCATCCCATATTTCCTTTGCCGTATGAGTAAGGAGATATCCCTCACTGATCTCCAATGTCATTGAATTACACAACCACGTCATGACTTGGTTGTTTTCAGCAAACCATGTGTCAAAATTAGGGTCATCAGGGGCTGGTTGAGCGGCTTCCCCATTAATGTATTTCTCCTTTCTCTTACCTCGAATATACCTCAGTATGCTTTGTGACCACTGGAGATAGTTCCTGCCATTAAACTTATGGCTAATAGCCATAACGTGATGGTCTGAAAATTCTGAAGCCATCTCTGAGGTTCTGGTTGGTACTGGGTTGCTGGTTATAGAGGAAGAAGATGAGGAATTTTGAGTTTGAGAATCGGTACCGGACATAAAATCCATGGGAGATGTTCCAGTTGATTTTCCGGGAATTGATCTGAACAAATGAGGGAACTGAGAGGAATCCATGTTTCTGAAGAGTAGTCACTTGAATCTGGAAAACTTCACCGGAGAGTCGCCGGAAAATTCAAAAATTTCACCGGAGGATGTAATGAGCATCGGGGATGCCGGAAATCAAAAGAGGAGGCCTAGATAGGAAGTCACCGTCGAAAGAGACGCCACACGCGCCGTCACACACAGCCACAAGGTCATTTGGTCGTTGGGCGCGTGCACACCACGCGCCGCCGTGGAGACGTCGGATGGCCACCGGACTTTGGGCGTTCGCCAATCGGAGCCCTCCGGTCTTTCTGGGCTAGGTGGTGTAGTCCCACTCGCCTTCTACAGAGAACCCTAGACTCGCCGGAAACCTCCACTGCACTATTTCTCTCTGCCTCACCGTCACTCACTGTTTCTCTCGCTTTCTCTGGCCTCGGACAGATGTCCTTGGCTTTGATAACATGTTAAAGTTCAGAGGTATAAACACTCTTCATATTGTTTGTTTTTATTCATAGGAAAGGATTGCTCTTATATAAGCTCTAGCAGAGCTGTCAAAGGCAAGATTAAAGGGATTACAAAATAAAGAGAAATAAAGAGCTGATTACAATCAGTCATAGATCTTTCCTAAACTGATACAACTAGAATCAAGGGATATGATTGAGCTAGGATCATGGCTAGCATCATGGGTAATAATCTGATTTCTAACAATATTGTATAGATGAGTTGTCTAGAAACATAAAATTTGAAACAGTTTCTGACTCAAGCTCACAATTTTATTGATAAGCATATACTCCATCCGATTTTTGATATAAGATATATTTATCTAATTTGATTAAATTAAAGAAGTAATACACACAACAGAACATTGTTGTTCACGTGTAAATGAATATTGTTGCGTGTTAGATTTTAAAATTAAAGAATGCAATGAAACATTTATCTGAATTCTGGATTTGTGCACATCAGTATAATTTTGATTTGATTATGACTTTTGTTTTTTTTCTTGTTGGACTTGGCTACATTTTTTTAAAAGGTATTTCAACGTCTGTGGATAAATGTCATGTGATATTCTGGTTAATTTACTTTCATTTTAATTTATTTTAAGCTCAATGGTTTTTGTTGTTTTATTAAATTGATAAAAATAATTAGTATTTGAATCTTTCTTTAATCTCATTGACTACGTTTACGTGTTGAAATTAAATATTTTGTGAAAGGATATTACGTGACATTTATTACAATTTGAACTGCTCGAACTGATCATAATTTTGATTCCATTATTTGGTCCAATTTTCTTGTTTATAATGATTACGTCGGGAATTCATTAGAAAGTAAAATTTATATTTGAAAAAAGAGAGAAGCTAAATGACTATTGAATATCAAATATCGATATGAGTGCCCTAAATTAATGTAAAGAAAGACAATTCCAAATGCCCTTATATAGTATTTCAAAATTTGAAGATTTTACTTTATTGCCCTTCATATAAAAAACTTCCACCTCCAGCAGCTATCCAGGAGACGGAAAATTTTAGCAAAAGGATATAAAACAATTAAGCTACAAAGGCTTCTTAGAAATATAATAGAAATTAATGTAAGAGATAACTATCATTCTTTTTATATTTGATTAAGGCTTTTTTCTTTTGAGGTTTAGAGCGCAAATTGTTTTCGCCTTTCTTAGTAAGTGCGCTTTCCTGAATTTGAACTTGTGTTCTCCTCCTTACGAAAGTGATGCCGCTTATCACCTCAACCAATAGCTTGTTGGTAATAATTACAAGTTTTTAAAGATATATGGGGTGATGAGATTACCTAAACAGGTAGCAACTTTTACTGAACTAATGACAATAAAATAGTAAGTTATTTATACTATACCCTGACAAGTTTAAGTAGGGAGTCCATTTATTGGTTGTATAGATTTTGTTTTTGGGTTAAGGTACTAAAATAACCTTCAATTTTTATTAAAAGTGTAACGGTAACCAAAACCATTTTTTGAAGTAAAAGTAATCATAAATTTTCAAAATTGAGGAGAAAAACTATTGAACACCACTAACTTTCATCTATTACAATGGGGAAAATTCATCTTTTGCCCCTTAAATTTTTGACTCACTTATAACTCAGTCTCTCAAGTTTAACTCGATATAATTTAGTCCTTAAACTTTTGACTCTCTTATAGTTCAGTCCTTGATGTTTCTAAGTCATCTCATTAGGCAAAAAAATGTTAAAATAATATTGTTAAAAATTGCTTGAGTGGATTTTACATAAATTATAAAACAAAAACAACGTCTCCATCCTCACCAACTCGCATCCTCCTTTGCCTCTATTTTCCGAAACCTCGTTGGGAATCCGCGGTGTCCAAGCATAATCTCTTCGTTTAATAATAAATGGAACTACGAGATCCTTTACATGATGCTTATAATTTTGAAGGTCCTTTAATATAAGAAAATCAATCTCACCTTATGCATGAGAGGAGCTTCTAAAAGATCTATCGTGGACGTCGTGGAGACCCAGCGAGATCTCTAGAAAATAGAGGTGGAGCAGGTTCCAGTTGGTGGGGACAAGAACACTAATTATTTTTTTTTAAAAAAATTATGTAAAATCTAGTTAAGCAATTTTTAACAGTATTTTTTGACTTCTTTTTGCCACATATATAGGATGACTCAGAGACATCTTAAGACTGAGTTGCACCATGTCTGTTGGCAAAAACAAAGAGTTATACCAAGTTAAACTCCAAGGATTGAGCTATACCGAGCCAAACTCCAGAGATTGAGTTATAAATAATATTATCAAAATCGAGTTTCTACATAGACACAGAAGGGGGTGGTAGAAATGTAAATGATAGAAACGACACAAAACGTAAAGTTTCTATTTTTTACTACTTAAGGTCAGAGCTCAAAATTATATATATGTGTGTTGTAATACCCCAAAAATACGTATCATAGTTTGGTAAAATTATACCTATAGAAAGTAGGTGAATATGAGATATCAAATATTAAGTTATAATTATTTTATTTTTCTAAAGGAAAATCTCTGAGAAATTAGAGAATCTAAGGGCCAAAGTGCCAAATGACCAAAATGCCCTAAGGGACATAAATGACTTAGGAAAATTATGAAAAATCCTAAAATGTAGTAAAATGGTTAATTGAATTAAGAGAGTATATTATCTCTAATTCTGGTAATTTAATAAATTATGAACTTGGAGAGATTGAATAAGAATGCTCAAAAAGCATTGAAATGACTAAAATACCCTTGTAAATTCTAATATAATAAAGGAGACATGAAAACACAAATGTCAATGCAAATGTTATGAGGTAATGAGTTGTTCTAATTAAGAAAATTAGCAGCAAGTGATAATAAAGTAATTAGGTAATTATTGACTAATTACTTAAGCTTAAGCAAAGGAAATTATGAAATAATTATGTAAAACCCTAAAATTAGTGGTTATTGGCTTAAAATTAGTAAAAACGTGTTTACTAATTAATTGGAAATTTTGGAGAAAAATAGTTGAGTTTAGATATTTTTAAGCCTAAATACAAGTTTGGACCAATAGGAAAATTATGTAAGAAATTATATAAAATAATTATAAAATAATTATTTTATATTAAATAAAATATAAAACGAAAATTAATTAAAAAAGGACCAGATATGTTTGACCGAATTGGAGCAAGAAAAATGAAGATGGGATTGAAAGAATAATATCATGATATTTTTGAATATTATATATTATAGAAGTCGTTTGTGCATTTCCTAATAAAACAAAATAGGGAAAAATGCATATAGGTATATTTTTGGATATAGAGAAAATAAATTCTAACTCAACATCTAGGCATGAGTTTGAATTTATTTTGACATATTTGGAATCAGTGAATTTTTCTGAAGAAGATGATGTTTCCGAAATACGTTCAAACCAGGACGCGTTTGGACACGTTTTTGAGAAAAATTCAACTGGACAGTTGGAGCCCTATATGGGATCAAAATTTAGGTTAACTTGGACATTTCTAATGAGTGAGGAAATGGTTTCAAAGTTGTAAATCCAGAATTTTGAGATTTCTCCGAAATCACGCGAATCGGGTACCGATCGGGGAAATTCTATCGGTGCGGGCATAAAGCAACTTTGATTCATCACTTTGGACAAATCATTTTCTGCCACCTCAGCCCATGCATGTCGACCAGCTGCTCCCATGGACAAGGATTAAACACCAATTTTGCATTGAATTTCCAAGGTTGAAACAACTTGGAAAATGCCATCCATGTCCTTTGAAATTTCTATAAATAGGTAGCATGCCCTCTTGAAATCTTCACACCAAAAGTTGAGATCCTAGAGAGAGGTTAGAGAGAGAAGCTCTGGGGAGGAGTGCTGGGGAAATTCGCAGCGAAGCTTTGGGTAAGTTTTTCGGTACCGAGCTTTAAGCTTAGTAGTTCTTTCGATAGTTAGAGTAGTAATGTTAGATTAGTATTTAATCTTTCAAGTATGATTGGGTATCATATGGGAGGGCTATTTTAGTCTTTATTTTCGAAAATCAAAATGGCGTCGAAGTTCTGGCGAAATTTTGGGAAGAAAATTAGTCAGAGTAACGAAGTGCTGGCAAAACGTGCTAGAAATACCGTAATCCGTCAACGAAGGTACGTTCGCGTACTGGTAACCTTAACTCTGATATTTATGGTATGCGTGTATGTGCTATGTGAATTATATGTTATGTATTGTTGTTATGATTGTTGGGTAATGGGATACGCATGTTAGAGGCCTAGGTGTCGCGGGATACGGTTGTTGGGGGCCTATGTGCTGCTAGGGATTAAGAGGCCTAGGTGCTGCTAGGGTTACACTGCAGGGGGCCTATGTCTGCTAGGGATATGCTTGTTTGGGAGATGCTTGTACTATTGCTTTTATACTATTGATTATGATTGTCGTAGTCCATATCTTTGTATATGTAAATATGAGGTTAACAGCTACACGAGGTCCGATTGCAATGGACCTCGGCTCTTAACATAGCATCCGGATCGGGAGGACCAAGGACCGAGGAGAGAGGCAAGCACTGAGTAGAAGAACCCGGTGAAGACTCTATTTTGTTGTTCAGCCGAAAGCTTTCCTTTTCTTTGTTGTGTATCACTTTTGAAATACTCGGTTACCATACCGCTGTTGTATTCCGCCAGACTTACGGTGTTTTATATATACATATCAGTTACTCAATCGCTCTGTTGCTCTACTCTGATGATTTGAAATGATGTTTTGAAAAAAAAAAATATACTGCTTGTGAAAAGTCGGGTTGTTACATGTGTGTAGGTACACACATACAGTTTTTACTTGCATTTCAGCACGCGCATATGACCCTAGTAAAAACATAAAAACGTATGTTTTTACACTAATTTTTGACAACAATGGTTATAAGTGAGTAAAATCTTAAAGGCCAAAAGATTAATTTCCCCTTTGTAATAGATGGAAGTTAGTTGGATTTAATGATTTTTCCTCAATTTTAAAAGTTTATGATTACTTTTGCTCTAAAAAATAGTTTATGTTTATTATTGTAATTTTGATAAAAGTTGAAGGTTATTTTAGCACCTTAACACTTTTTTTAATTAAAAAAAATTTCATTAAAATATTAAACGACCACATATTAATACTCTGCAGCTAAAAAGGGACATGATTGCAAGAACAAAAGAGCTAATTCCTGACACAAACTATTTTTTGAAAAAGAAATATAGATCCAATAAATTTCTTATATCCTGAAGAATTATATCTGAATGCTGCTTCTAATTCTCCACTTTATTGGTTCTACCGTCGTAGTAGAACACCACCGGACCAAATATTGGTTTATAAAAAACAACACTAAACAGGGCCAAAATTTGCCATTAAAAATAGGATATCAACATTATCGCTACTTTTCATGAAAGTGTTACCGGTGATCTAATTAGTGAATTCTCAACCTAATGCTCAATGGAAAAGATGACCATTTAAGTAATGTTATTCTCATAATATTCATTTTTGTGGTTACGTTGATCAAGATGCTGATATAAACATTTTTCGATTACTATACCATTCTCTGTGATGACTTACCCAAAATGTTATCTGTAATTTTAAATCTCTACTTTCTAAGCCGTTAAATAATATATATCAGACACGAGAAAATTTTGATTTTGGAATACTTTAAAGGTATAGCATCTTGTAAATTGATTTTAATACACCTCAAATATACAACTCACTTTACAGATGCTTTATTGCATAAAAAGAAACAAGCTTACTATTACTATTGAAATTAATATTGGCAAATAATAAAGAACTAGAATTATTCATCATCTCCTTACGTTTTATACTTCCAAACTGTAGAAAATAAATAAAAGAGGAGAGAAGCGTACATGGTCTGAATCAGAGTCAAATTACCAAAGTTTACGCAGAGTTTAAACTATTAAGGCCTAACTCGGAGAGGCACAACAGATGTACCACATAAGAGAGAATAGAGAAAGATATGTTACATATATTATAATTAACTAGTTTATTGAGTTTCCTTAATCTCCCTAAATTAGATAAATAAGTCCTATTTAGGACTAGAGAGAGTATTATCTTTTAGAGTAGTGTGCAAATGACAAAACTTGTAAGGGCCCCAAGATTTTTAGAGATGAGGATTAAGTAACAAATGACAAAACCAGAGAGAGTAATTTTCCCAGTTAGCTTTCCCAACTCCCAAGTTCCACGCCAAATGGCGACATTTTTAGAGATGAGCATTAAGTGCTCAAAGATTCGCTTAGCACTGAATGTGGACTCCAAATCTCTCCGGGATTGTATTCGGTGCTCATCACAGTGATAATAAACATCCCTCTGTCTGGCACTCAGTGCCCGGCCCTGGCCTCTTCTGAATAGTTCCTGCTTGGTCTCCCAAATGCAACTCAGACCCATACATCTGCTTCTTTCTGTTTTTTTTTTTGGGGTCACATCTCTGCTTGGTTTCCCTCCATTCTCGCTTGCATTCTTCTGCACATTATTTAAAAGCTAAATTAAACAATTAAGTAAGTCAACAAGAAGAAGAACTAGTTCTCTTTTCTTCTATCAAACAACAAAATCAAAAATGGAATGCGCATACTTACTTGATCTAAATAAGGAGAATGAGTTAATCCCTTGTTTACACACACACACATATACATATATGTATACATACATACGTAGGTATGTATGTATGTATGTATGTATGTATGTATGTATGTATGTATGTAATAGGACAGAGAGGCAGAACGGTTTAAATACTTCGTTCCACAATATGAAGCTTTAGACCATAAACAATATTTAAAAAATTAATTAAAAAAAGAGCCATTTCCATCAATTTGTGTTGGGTCCTGGAAAAATCATCTTCCCATGGTTACACGACCTCGTTTCTCCTCTTTGTCAAGCTCATCTCTTTAGATCTTTTCTCCTCTTCTGTTTCAGACATGAACATGCTGCATGTAATTTTTCTTGTATTTGTACAGGCAATCACTGAGGATATGAATGCCATAATGAAAATTACATTTTAGCATAGTAAACAATATATCTGAGGAAAATTACAAGCATCATGTCTTTTAACACGTTTCAATTTGTACTTGTTCCAAGATTTTTATGGGGAAAATGAATAAATCTGAGGAAAATTTTGTAGGGAAAATGATACTAAGATCCCAACCAAGAAAAATAATATAAAAAAAGTCTTATAACTTATCAAAAACAAGTGAAACAGCTATCATTGATAAGATATGAGATGTTTTTCATATTGTTTTCCTTGATTGAGACCTTAATGACATTTTGCCTAGGATAAATGGGCGTACCAGTGTATCAAGCTGTGGAGAATAGCAAGTGAGTTTTTGGCGAAGATGGGGCAATCCTCAACGTTAAGATATTTCAGGTTTGGAAGTAAATTGTAGTAGAAGCCTTCCTCATAGATTTCAACTTGGCTGTTAAAAAGTCCCTTTAGTTGGGAGTACTCTTTAATAAGTAGATGTCCCAACCGGGGGAAGACACTGAGTAGAGGGAAGAGAGGGAAATAGCCATTTCAACTTTCTGCATCTCACGACTGAAAGAGTGAAGAGTTTTGCGAAGCATAATGAATTAGCTAGAGGATTCGTTATTAGGAAAGTGATATATTTTGCTCTTCGTCTTCTTATGACATCATCATTTCATCCATCTCTTCACATTCTTCAATGCTTAGATACATCAAACATGGTAGGCTTCTCATCACAGTGCTAGAGAATATACACTTCAATCTTCTACATTTAATCACACCTAAATGCATAAGATTTGGGAACATGGTGAAAGTGGAACCCTCCCACACAGATATGAGGTTACTTGAATTATCCAAACCCAACCGCTCTATATTAATTCTCTATGTGTTTTGATGATAACTGACAATTGTAAACACAAATTGAAGTTTGTCTTTATAAGTTGAAAAACTTACTAGCAAAGGCAAACTCGAGTTTGGACTTGACAGGGAGTTGCTCAAGTTTTTCCAAACTCAGGTAAACTCAAGTTAATTAATTGTAAACTTGATTTTGTGTCATACAGAGAGTACTCAAAGTTTTTCAAGTTAAGGCAAACTCGAGTTTGTATTTGTAAACTCGAGTTTGTGTTACACAGAGAGCTTTAAAGGATTTGTGAATTTGACCAAACTTGAGTTTGCACTTGGCTGAGAATCTTAATGCTTTTTCATCTTAAGCAAACTCAAGTTTGATATGACAAACTTGAGTTTGCACTTGGCCAAGAACTTTTCAAAGTTTTCCATATTTTGAGAAAATTCGAGTTTAGCATAGTAAACTTGAGTTTGTATTTGACAGAGAGTTTTCAAAGTTTCTTAACTTAAGCAAACTCGAGTTTGGATTTGCAAACTCAAGTTTGCTCTTAGCAGAGAGTTTTCAAGATTTTTCATCTTTCAAGGAAACTCGAGTTTGAGTGAGCAAACTTGAGTTTGTGTTAAGTATCTGCTTCTCACTATTTTGATCATTTGAAAACTCGAGTTTATTTTTGAAAACTCCAATTTTGAGCTTTGTGGACTTAAACATATTTTTATTTCAAAGTCCCAAACTCAAGTTTGTCACTCATTAACTCGAGTTTGCTCATATTCTCAAAATGTTCTTTAAAGCTCAAATCGCAACATTCTTTTCTGGAAGAAGCAAACTCGAGTTTGAGTTTCTTAACTCGAGTTTGGTTCCTAAAGAAGGGTTGCAAACTCCAGTTTGCTCAAACAAACTCGAGTTTGTGTCGCTCTGTTTGAAAATCAAATTGCTCGAATTTGTGGAATCTTCATGTTTGATTTAGATACTTTTTATCATCACTCATTACTATTTTTAACTATGTTTAATCAGTTTGTTAATAAGTTTCAGATGATTTAAAGAGTATTAAATGAAGATTTAGCTTAAAGTAAAAATGTGATGTCAGTGCATTAAATGCAAAGTCCAGAAAACCTTGCAATCTTTTGGATAATCCTTCCCTGATCAATGCAAAGGTTTAAATGGTTCCTTTCCCTATCAAAAAGCTGCTCTTCCAACGAATTTATTTCAAGGGAAGTCAACAAAAAACATCTGGGCACCTGGATTAAGTGAATGCTAGAGAGAGAAAGGACTAAGTTGCTTCTAATAGCTAGTTTAGTGTCTCAAACGGATACATTAATGATTCCAACGGTATTTTAATGCTTCCTTGATATATAAGCTGAAGCATTCAAGTCTCCACAACAACCAACTATCAAAAAACGAAAAGCATTCAAGTGTTCATCTGTATTTAGTGTTTTCACCTACTTGTAAAGTATCTTTTGATACATTTATACTTCAGTGATTATTTCATCTGCTCTTTGAAAGAGTTCATTTATTGAAATCATTTATTGTAAGAATCTCAAGTCGTGTGACTTAGAGATTGAGATTATCATTTTACAACTTGTAAGGGGAAGTATATCCTAGTGAGAGGATAACTTTCGAGTGCAGAGTGTGTAACTGATTTGAGAGATAGTGAAAATCTCAAAGTGTCTAGGGATTGGACGTAGGTCAAGGATTTAGACCGAACCAGTATAAATCCTCTTGTGTCAAGCTTCTTTTCTTCTCCTCTATTCTACTCTGTTTTCGTTGCCTATTAACAGAGTATTTTAAAAGAATTTTTAAAATCTCCAATTGATCCCCTCTTGGTGATTTGCTCCATTTACACCCTACTCTTGAGATCAACATCATCCCTTTTTCTTCATTTACATTTGATGAAGTCTGAACATTTGAATCTTGTGTTGAAACCTGTGGCAACCCCAACTTCAATTTTTTTAAAAAATTAGACACAAATTTATTCACATCAATCCAATTATTAGTATTTAAATGATGGGCGTAATGCATTACCATCATTAAAATCAATAGTTCCAAACATATTCAATTCATACCAACCCCAACAAAAATAAAATAAAATAAAATAAAATAAAAGGCATACTATATTAAAATTGCAATCAAATGTACAATTAATGATATCCAAAGTATATAAAAATTCCCAACTAATTATAAATACTGAAATATAGTTCCAAACGTCCAAAATAACACAAGCACTCATCAACATATAGGCTCATTTGATGATGAGGGACCTGTTTGATGGAGTATACAAATAATATAGACTTGTTTGACTCCCTCGTGCTTGGAGAGAAAAATTAAATCCAATGTAACTATTAGTCCAATTCATCATAATCCCCATCGCCACAAAAAGCATAACACAATATATTACACTCCATGTTGAGACGATAGTATTGTAATTGCCATGAAATAATTAAATATCAATTTGCGAACTCAGTAACTTATACTTTCATCTTTATTAAAATCAAACCTTATCAATGAAACTTCCATTATAAATAATAGATACATGAACAATTTAAACTCCACATCATACTTTCTATTCCACTTAGATAGTTAGTAATCAAAAAGATTTTTCTGAAATCAATGTCGTAGTCCTGTTACATAAATGATCGATAACAACAATCAAAAGCACGTAATTATATAAAATAAAAAAACTACACTTAGCTACAATATATAAACAAAGTTCATGATTCTAAATTTAAATCCCACAATGAGATATAATAACCATAACCATAAATCTTGATCCAATTAATATATTATTTACATCATGAATTTGATAAAGGCATGACCTCATATAAAAGCTTTTTTTATTGATATCAATAAAAATTGTTTTGTATTTCATAAAAAATATTGTTTCTCAATTACCATAATATAATTAGAAAGGATTATATTATTGCATTAGATTTAACTTTTTTCTTGATACAAATTGTTATGGATCCAGATAAGGCCCAATCGCAGTAAAGCCCAAATATGGGTAGGCGTATCAGACCCGTCACATCCGTTATCTCGGAATATCCTAACTACCACGGAAATATAGGATCATACCTGCATAAGGATAAGAAGCTCGGATCTTAGGCCGGATATCACGCTAGAACCGTTCCAGGTATATTCTATAAATACCCGGTCAACAACCAAAGGTACACACGCTCGAACCTAGACTATTTACCTACTGTTACACTGAGCACACACCCCACGCCCTCGGCTAAGAGCCTGGTTGTGTTCAGTGATCCCATCTCCATCTGTGTGCTTCCACATACGCACCCAGGTGGAGACCCTTGATCCAATATCAAATCACCAGCCCATACACGCGGCTGGACATCTGTGTTCTACACCAAAACACAAATGATGTTGAAAAATAGTACTGTAATGATAAAAAAAAAAAGCACGGATCCCCACAACCTTGAAGCATGGACCCCACACCAGGAACTTTACTGCTCAAATGAACAGTAACCTTGATTGAAATTTATTATTATATATTGATATGGATATATTGATGATTTATTGATTGATTGATGATTTTTTTTTTTTTTTAACAAGAATATATAGATAGATGCATTAAAACCATACTGAGATGCAGCAAACACTTTACTGAACTGACATACTAATGTTTATAAATCAATGCATGATTACAGGCCCAAAAATTATTTTCTAATTGATTTAGTTTACTACTCACAATTATTTTCATATCTTTTGCTCTGAAATTGAAAGAAAATCTAGTTGTGTGTGTGTATATGCATCAAGTATTGTTTTCACCCTTTCGTATCCTTGCATTTTTTTTGTAATTTATAAGTTCCTTATTTAATTTATGCAGTTGTAGCTAACAAAATGATATAGTTAATGATTCTAATCCACATATTATTATTATTTTAATTGTGAAAACCATAATCAGCATGATATAGAATAATATTCATTCATGCATACTGATATTGTTCCCAATGGAAGAGCTGAACCAAACTTGAATCAACAAATTTGAGGCAGTTGCATACAAAGATGTCTCTTAGCTCCATCTGAATTTGAAACTCTTGACAAACACTAATGAAATTTTGGCAAATTTTCAAGCTCTATCTTCCTCAAACTTGAAAGCATAATTGTCTCATCGTTGTTGGCATCATCTTCACAACTATATCCAAGAATCACCTTTAATTCCTCACAATCAGATAAGGTTAGGGAATTCAATTTGGGAAGGCTGTTTTGGACAATATTGTTCATTATATTGAGAATAAAAACTTCAACTTTTAATGTCAGTCACTTCCAAGGAATGAAGATAATGGAAGCTCAAAACTTGTGTGGGAACAAGACCTCCTAACATTTGTTGTTCTGATCTCAATATTTCTGAGTCGTTGGTTTCTTTTTGATCATCATCACCAATGACTAGGCACATGTGCTCAACTCTAGGACTTTGAATATCATTCTTTCCAACAATTAGCACAGAAAGTGGAAGATTGAGAGCCTCCTTACTGTTTAATTGGTTGTTGTAACACCCTAAATTCCATACTACTTATAGTGTCTGTTGACACGTAGTTTTAGGAAAATCAACGGAGTTTGAGGTGCTACATCAGAGTAATGCGGAACGGATAGCATACACTAATGTTTGGACGATGAGTAACTGATATAAAATGCCCAGACATAAGCTGGTAAATTAAATATCCCGAATGAATATTCGTGTGATACAATCATCCGGAACTTGTATAATAAAAAATCTTGACATAATAATTATACAATCTTAAATTAAGCCTTAACTAGACTTGTAGCAATGAATCTAACTCAGTTAATCAAACATATTGGCTAGGACGGATGTTAGTCTAGTGGAAGTCTCCCCGTCTTTCACAACGACTTATGACTGAACCACATAGACCAACCATTCCTTAGTTTAAGCACCAAATGGTTTGAAACACTTTATCAGATTCATGCCAAAAACTAGTCCCTATTGACCTTCTTCAGACTCTCGTCTCGACCGTTGCCTCTTCACGGCTCCGTCCATCGGTGCTTCTTCACAGCTCCATCTACCGGTTCGTCTTCAAGCGACCTTCCCTGCGGGATTACGTGTAGTCATGGTAGTTAAAAACTCGTTTTATCACTGCGATTTTACGTTTTTACGATTTTTTTCATTAAAACGATTTTACTAATTTTCCAAATGCTTTTGTATTTTTATGATTTTTTTTTACGTTTTTACTACGTTACGATTTTACGTTTTACGATTTTTCATTCTCCTTCCGTTTTCAGGTAAAATCTACGTTTTCACTACCATGCGTGTAGTACTTCTTCCCAGTGCACACCTGCTGACTGGTAGTGGGGGGTGAGATTCTGAGGAATCTTAGTAGCAAACAATACCAAACAATGCATGCAAGATCAATGCTAGTATATGATGTGCTTACCTTGCATGGGCTCATGCCAGCATAATGATACTTTTGCATGCTCAATGTTTGATACTCATACTCATGGCCATAGCATAAACAGAAATAGAGCTTCAATGATTCAAGAAGTTAAACATAACAAGCAAGTATAGCAATCATACATATACACATACACAATAATATCAGCTACATGCAAGTAGGGTAAGTCCACTACCTTATAGACTAACGTCTTTCCTTGGTTTTCTTCTTTATTTAACCAACCACCGGAGTTGCTTGAAGTACCTTCCACCGTGTATTTACCAAAATGGCTGACCTTTTGAATCCGACCTCGGACTCCTCGGATATCCTAACATATTACCATATCACTTCGAATAATATCCTAAGGGTTATTTTCACCTCCTTTTACCTTTCTACCATTGGTGGATTAATTATTCCATTTATACCCTTACATTTTCTTAAAAACGTAATGCTGGATTTTCTGGACAGATTTTTCAGCAACTTTGAAAAATCATAATTAATTCTAAAAAAATCCTTTTTGAGTGTTTCCAAATCCAAAATGACCCTTGACAAGTCTAGTTTCAATAAAAAATATTCCCAGAAGCCAGAACATCACAGATAATTCCCATGTTTTTCGTTTTTAAACACTGTTCAGATTTAAACCCAGTAAACAATGCTTATCTTCAAAAATTCATATCTCCTAGTCCAGAGATCAAAACGTGACATATTTTATATATTTGGAAATCCCTGGATGTATAATTTATTCATGAAAAATATCATGATTTTAGGACTTTATTTAATACATAAAATAATGGCCACAAGTTCGGTGCCTCCAGAATGCTTAAAAAACTGGAAATCTTCTAACTTTCACAATCTTGATCTTTTGATTCTAAAAATTATTCCCTAATGTGATTTTCATCCATTTTTCATTATTCCCTAAAAACATGTAAAGGAATTTTCTCCACAATTTTCTAGATTATACTAACATTATATCAAAACTAAAAACTAAAGCTCAAGAACTTACCTCTTGAAGTTCTTGCTCCTTCACCTTGCTTCAAGAACACTCACCCTCACTTCTTAGAAATCAGCTACTTGGAGTTGATTTGGTGTGAAGAAAATGAAGAGAGGAGCCTCCTATTTATAGGAGAAATCTCAAGGTTAAGGTGGTCATTACCCAAGGTAACCCAAAGTTTCTTCTTTCTTCTTAAACCATTAGATTAAAACCACTTTATAACTCTTCATCCTATGTAATACCCCAAAAATCACACTTAGGGGTAGAATGGAAAAATGGTAATTTTTACCTAAAATGCCTGTTATGATGTGAATCATTAATTAATATGATTTATATTTCGAAAATGATATTGGAGTAAAAGTTATGTTGAAATTTTGGAAAATTAAGGTCAAAGTAACGAAGTGCTGGCGAAATTCCGCTAATTAGGGGGTCAGGGGTAAAATGGTCATTTCGACTAAAAATTTCCGTCGTAATGATAGATCCTTAACAAGTACATTGTTATGTTGATAGGATATCCCTGATTACGTTTTGACCAACCGTCGTGCCGAATTACCGTAAAACGTCAACGAAGGTACGTTCGCGTACTGTAACACTAACTCTGATGTTTATGGTATGCATATATGTGGTATGTGTGTAGGAGTGTTATACTGTTTGAGTACATATAGTGGTTAGAGGATATGTCTGTATGCTGGGTGCAATATGTCTGTATGCTGGGTGCAATCTGTCTGTATGCTGGGTGCAATATGTCTGTATGCTGGGTGCAATATGTCTGCATGCTGGGGCAATACATATGCATGGGTTGTGATAGAGTGATGTTAGTATTGTTAATGTCTCGTTGTCTCGTATACATAAACATGAGGTTAATCGTTACTCGAGATCCGGTGCGGGTCTCACTCTAACATAGCTTCGTGGATCGGGAGGGCCGAGAGCCGCAGAGAAAGACAAGCACTCGCGAGAAACTCTATGGGAGACTTGCTTGAAGATTCGGCTGAAGATTTCTTTCGTTGTTATACACTTTTGAACCACACGGCTTCAGTATCATCGTTGTATCCAGCCGACTTACGGCACTTTGTATATACATATCGCTTACTCAATTGCTCCGTTGTTTCACTCGATCATTTTGAAATGATGTTTGATAAAAAAATTTATACCGCTTTTAAAAGTTGGGATGTTACATTTTGGTATCGTGAGCAAGTAGTCCCGGCATGAATTTAGCTATGTTATTACTGACGCTTTGGTGCCAAGGCAAGGCTAGTCTATGTGGGTAAGCCAATTAGTCGCCGTATAAGTCTGGTGAGGCCCCATGATAGACACTCTCCCGGCCATTCTATTCGATTAACTGAGTTAGGTTCTAAGCCTTTTCAAAAATTTTGGAGCATGTTTTGAAAATGAGTACCGATATAGCCCAAGGTTGGTGTACCACCTCATTTCTGTACCAGCTTGAACCAGATACCATTTCGAACCTGTACCACTTTTGCTCAGACATCAATTCGATAATCCCGATATCGCTTTTGATAATCCCGATGTCGGCCTCCGATAATTTCGATAATCTCGATATCGCTTCGATAACCCCGATATCGCCTCCGATAGCTCTGATAGCTCTAATATCAGTCTCCGATAGCTCTGATATCAGTCTCTGGTCATTCTGATAATCGCCGGCTTGCACTGGGCGGTAATTCTATCCTAGTACATGCGGTATTTGACCCATGTTGAGAACTTCTATCAGAGAAATTTCTGTTACAAATTTTCGTACTCTTCTGGAAAACTGGATTTGATCCACTTTTCTTCGCATCTGTTTTTGGGTAGAAAAAACCAACGAGAATCTGACGACGGAAATGTTGCGTGTGTCTGTTTGCAGTGTGAATACTACGTACAATAGAGTGTATTTGTTGTGAGTATGATAAAGGCTGGGAGCAATGTAAAGCGTGATAGAGTCTAGAGACTAGAATGATAAAGTCTGCGTTATGTGAAATGTCTTCCCTGTATCTAACGTTTCCCTTAATAAAGGAAAAAGAACACGACATGGCGAATGAAAGAGGAGCCGGAGCTCCCAGAGGCCGAGGTTGAGGCAGAGGCCGAGGCGGGGGACGAGGTAGAGGACCCCGAGTACGACCGGTACCTGAACCTGAAATACCAAACCAACCGGAGCAAAATGAAATGCAGGAGATAAGGGGAACTCTGCAAGGACTGAGGGCTCTTGTTGATGTACTGGAAGAAAGACAGGAAAGACAAGCTGAGGGACAACTAGAGGATCGAAATGCTGAGGAAGAACAACATTCTGAAGAAGAAGAAAACGAGCAGAGAGATGAACACGATGAGGAAGCTGAGGGATCTGATAGGTCTCACCACCTCCACGACGAGGAGAGATATGCAGACCACACAAAATTGGGTTACCCAGTTTTGTAAGCTCAAGCCACCCTCTTTCCACGGGAAGAACGAATTGGCTGAGGATTGGTTGTTGAGTCTGGAGAAAATATTTGAAGTTATGGAATGCCCAAATGATCGAAAAGCTCAACTCGCGATCTTTAAGCTCGATGGTGATGCACATCGATGGTGGAAGAGCGTCGCCACGACGTTGCGGACCCGATATTGCCCTGTCACTTGGGAGAAGTTCATGGAGAAATTCAATGAACAATATTTTCCTCCCTCGACACAAGTGATCAAGGAGGTGGAGTTTCTTAGCATCCAACAGGGATCCGAGGAATCCTTCGACGATTACTATGCCCGGTTTACCAATCTGTCGCGATACTCGTCGTATTCAAGAGTAATGATAACGAAACCCGGAAGGCGAATAGGTTGATACACGGGCTAAAATATGAGATAAAGAAGAGGTCAGGTATCTCAGCCAGCTTCTGAGTGGCCCAAGCCGTGGAATCTTGCCGGTTGATTGAACGAAACAGAAGGAGCTGCAAACCCCGGCACTTAAGCACAAGCAAGGCAGATCGTAGCGAGGTCACCGTGAGAATTCCTCGCGAAGAGAGAGGCACCATGGAGGGACTCGCAAAGGGAAAACAAGAGACCATTCCAAGATGAGCAATGAGCAACCCGAGGATGCCAAGAACCCGACCGTGTCCTGACTGCGGAAAGTACCATTCTGGTAGCTGTGGTGGTAGACAGGTTTGTTACGGATGCCGGAAGCCAGGGCACATCATTTCGAACTGTCCTGAGAAAAATGTGGAGAGACGAGTTTGCTATAGATGTCAGAAACCAGGACACATTGCCCCGAACTGTCCTGAGATAGCTGCGAAGATGAGGCCACAGAACCCGGGCCGAATGTACGGATTGACCGAAACAATGGACAGAGAACTTCCAGAGAGAGTCCAAGGTACGATCTCTCTTAGTAAGAAAGTCTCTCTATGCATTGCATGAACTAGGTGTTAGCTATTCGATTGACTCATACGATACAAGAACCACCTCCGTGACGTATTCCATGTTTCTTAGATATTACGATTCGACCATGATCATGCCATTGAGTAGGAGGTATCTTATGTTGCCGTGGTGTGTGGGCGCCATGGAAACGTTTGAAGTATCTTGTGTTGCCATGGTGTATTCCATGGAGACATTTTGGTATTTGTGGTGTTGACCGCGGTGTGTGGGAACCACGGGAAACACTATATATCAAAGTACGAAATGACAAGATCTTTAGGGTCAAACCAAAGCGAAGTCTCGATCACCAGGAGGAGAGACTGGCAGACGAAGTGAAGATCCGACGCGTATAGTCTAATGCTTAGCTAGTACGGAGATTAGTTGGTTGAGTACAAATTTCGAGGACGAAATTTTGTTTAACGGGGGGAGAAATGTAATACCCCAAAAATCACACTTAGGGGTAGAAGGGCAAAATGGTAATTTTTTTACCTAAAATGCCTGTTATGATGTGAATCATTAATTAATATGATTTATATTTCGAAAATGATATTGGAGTAAGAGTTATGTTGAAATTTTGGAAAATTAAGGTCAAAGTAACGAAGTGCTGGCGAAATTCCGCTAATTAGGGGGTCAGGGGTAAAATGGTCATTTCGACTAAAAATGTCCGTCGTAATGATAGATCCTTAACAAGTACGTTGTTATGTTGATAGGATATCCCTGATTACGTTTTGACCAACCGTCGTGCCGAATTACCGTAAAACGTCAACGAAGGTACGTTCGCTGCATCGTAACACTAACTCGATGTTTATGGTATGCATATATGTGGTATGTGTGTAGGAGTGTTATACTGTTTGAGTACATATAGTGGTTAGAGACGGGAGACTTGCTTGAAGATCCGGCTGAAGATTTCTTTCTGTTGTTATACACTTTTGAACCACACGGTTTTTGTACCGCTGTTGTATCCAACCAGACTTACGGCACTTTATATATACAAATTGAGTTTGCAAATTGAGTTTACGGCACTTTGTATATACATATCATGTTGTAAGCATTGAGGTATATTTTAAATTTTGTTGTAAATACAACATTTCCTATTGTAAATCTAACTTTTTTCTGTTGTAAATGACCTCTTTACGTTCAAAATCCAGGTGTTTAAATGTTGTTGTAAATATGACGCTGTCTGTTGTAAATATGGATTTTTCTGTTGTAAATGGCCATATTTTAAATTTTGTTGTAAATACAGCATTTCCTGTTGTAAATCTAACTTTTTTCTGTTGTAAATGACCTCTTTACGTTCAAAATCCAGGTGTTTAAATGTTGTTGTAAATATGACACTTTCTATTGTAAATAGGACATTTCCTGTTGTTAATACAAATAATATCAAAAAAGTCCCTTGAAACTTTTGTGTAATTTGGTGATTTCAATGGACTTTTTTGTAATTATTTCTGATCCTTGGGACCTACACGTAATTTTCCCAAAAAAATAACTCGGTATTAATTAAAATTTGGGGGAATTAGTATGAGGTCTCAAAGAAGACACTTAATTACCAAGAAGTCCCATAAAAAAATCATAAGCTTATTTCCTAAAAACACCAAAAAATCAGCCATATGCATATATAAGAAAATGGAGTTCACAATGAACTCAAGGAAAAGTTATGATGAGGTGCCTACAAGAGACCGTATTTATTAAGGTGAATGATAAATAAATTAAATGACTTTACATGGAAATATTTTCCAACGACGGGGGCATTGAAGAATGATGACGAATTGTAGCACAGAAAATGAGAACAGAATGTAAGGCAATGAAGAGCCCAACTTTTTCGGCCAAAAAAAAAAAAGAGCCCAACTTCTATTAAGGTGGTTTTTTTTTTTTTTTAACAAAAACATATGTTAGTAATTTTTTTTAAATAAAAAATGTGAATGAATTAATTTACTGAATTATCTCTCAATATCTATTCATATGAGCACTATTTTCTATTTAACTCATTTATTAAAAAATTAACCAGGTGAATAAAGTAATTTTTTATATAGAATTTTTTTTTTTTTTGCAAATCAAATTAAATCATAGGAGAGGAAATACGTACCATATTTGGACAATCCCTCCATTCTTTTGTCTTAATAGATGACCTGTACAGCGGGGATCTTTATTAGGCCATCCCCCCCAAAAAAATGTTTAGTGGGGGCCATGGCCCCCCCCCAAAAAAATGTTTAGTTTTTTTTAAATGTTTTTTTTTTAAAAAGGACTAAAATATAAATCTTTGAAAATTTTGTAGAGAGTGTTATAATTTCTAAAAATTATGGGTATTTTTTTGTAATTTTCCTTAGTCATTTTTCTTCATTGATTACAATAACTTGTATGATACCTCTCTGAGCAATTCCGATAAGAGTCCGAAGATTTTCTAGCCGATATTTCAAAAGAGGAAGCACTAACTGAGGTTTATCTTGATCATGCATTGGTTGTTCTTGACCAAAATTTTCACCAAACACAAATTTCATAGCATTTATTGGGGATAGATGCTGCAATTGTACAAACCTTTGAGCTAAGAAGACTGGGCATACATATTCTGATTTGTGGCAATCATTAACAGACAAAATTTTCAATTTTGGGAACCTCACATTCTCCCATGCATCACCACCAACCTCTCCCTCTAATACATGCTTCAATTTACTGAAATGTTTTATTTTGAGTGCCTCTAAGAGTCTAAGGATAACAGAGGGCAAGAAGTAGAGGTAGTAAAGAGATATGTCAACATCGATGAGGCTCCAAGTAGGACGCCACCCTCGAAGGCAGCCATTGTTGGCCCTTGGTTCTTCCTCCAAATTCTCCACCTTTCCTATGATCTCTTCACGTCATCCTTCCGCGTGTCAACCTCAACATTAATCCTCTCAGTCACGTTGATGGCCTCTTGAACACGCTCCCGCACCTTCCCTTGCTTGATTATCAGCTCCTCCTTTCTGATCTCAACATTTTTGGTGATTTTTCCCACACAGAACAAATATTGCAGTTGCCGTAAAGTTGGATCCACCAAATATTCAGTAAGTTTTGCTGCTAATGATATACACACCTCTGCCATTCGATATTAATAACAACCTGAAAGGAGAGCAATTCATCATCATCAAATGATTAATTCAACATTTCATTTTGAAGAATTGAAGCATCTTACATACTAAATCTTTCATGAAGATATCATCAAGATGCAAAGAATGAATTTTTTCCCCCTATCAAAATAAGAAACATAAATTGTTTTGGTTCAGCATTCTTGCTTTGGTATCAGGGTTTTTTTTTGTCCCAGCTATCTTCAGATATTAGAGTAATAAAATTTAGTGTTTTATCATCTTATTTCTTTTGGTAAATCGATGCAAAGGTGAAAGAAAGAAAGAAGAAAAAAGGCATTTTGCAAATGACAACAACAATTATCACTACTACTTATTTGACTTATTCAAGTATATATAACACTTAATAAATAACAATTATAGTGAATAAACGTTATGTATATTGAGTAAGAGGCCGCACAAGAATATATAATGATAAAACTTAAAGGTTAAATATGCACACCGTCATATATTGAGAGGCTGAATCCGCGAAAATACAAAAAATAACTGTTGTAGTTTATAATCATCATTTAGTTAGTGAGAAAGATGATGATCTTTACAAAACAACCATCATGTAATGCTTACAAATGATTCATCTTCTAACTTTTTATATTAGGGTAGACAAAACATAACGGTCTTCAAAACCAACCGTCATCTAACACTTTCATAACCCTTTGTAACATCATCGTACCTTCATAAGTCATAACTTATAAACCTTCGTAATCTGTTAGACCTTCATAAGTTATAACTCATAACCCTTTGTAATATGTTACAACTTTATTTAAAGTCACCTATTCCATATAATTCTTACTACTTTTCTTTACCGGCTCACTACTACAAAAAATGGCTTTTGTTTACCTGAGAGACATCCTTTTTTGAAAAAGGGAAGTAAAAAATAAAGGCGGTGACATTTTTGTAATTATGTGGAGGCTTTTGGCGTCCTAATTAAGGAAAAGACGCCAAAAGTTATTTTTGACGTCCTAATTTAAAATTGGATCGCCTAAACAAGGGACTTTTGACATCCTAATTTAATTTTGGGATGCCAAAAGCATATTTTTTGGCGTCCTAAACTAAATTTAGGATGTCAAAAGTGAACCTTGATGCCATCTCTAGCGCAAAAAACAGTGTTTTTGGCGTCCTAAATATAATTTAGGAGGTCAAAAGTGATCATTTTCGGCGCCCTAAATATAATTGAGGACATCGAAAATGAATCCGACGCCACGTCGGCGCCAAAAACAGTGTTTTTGGTGTCCTAAATTAAATTTAGGATGCCAAAAGTGTCATTTTTGGCGTCCAAAAATTTATTTAGGATGCCAAAATCTCATCCACTCTTGTATCTCACCCACTCTGCCACTAACTGCTCCTTCAAAAGTTCAGCCTCCTCTACTTTCTCTCTTCTTCAAGCTCAGACTCGGAGACAAGATCTCTGCCTCCGTCCACCAGTCGCTTGCTCCACCTACAAGATCTTTGCCTCCCTCCACCGATCGCTCGCTCGTGTCGCCCCTGTAGCTCGCTCACGTCGCCCCTATCGCTTGCGTCTCCTTCAAAGCTCAGACCCTTCGCTCGCCCACTCCTACGTCTCATTTTCTCTGGTGTCGCTCTTACGTCTCATCCTCTCCGGCGTCGCATACTGGTGGTCAAGGCTAAGGTTAGTCCTGCTACCCTCTTTCGTTTTGGAAAATTTTAAATTTGAAAAATTTCATATCGGCAATTTTCAGATCTTGAAAATTTCTGAACTCTTTAGCTTTGTTTTGCAGATCTGGGCTCAATTTAGTTTCCAAAAATTTCTTATCCTCTTCTAATGGTCATTCTCCACTTTCCAAGGCCTTGTTTGTGGCTATGGTTCTCACTGATCTGTAGGTGGTCTTGGTTGTTATTGCTTCTGCTTCTATAAATTTCCCTGAAATGTTTCCTACTGAGGCTTCTTCGTTTTTTTTTTTTTGCTCTTCCCTTCCTTTGCTATTTGTTGGGTCTGCTCTTTTGTGCCTGTCTTTTCTTCTATGGCCAATTGTCCCGCGGCTAACCCCCTGAACATGAGATTTAGGGGTTTTTTTTTTTTTGACAATTTTTAAAAAAGCACTACGATGTCCTTAATTTGTTTAGGACGCCAAAAAGCACTAAGGCGTCCTAAATTTTTTAGGACGTCGTAAGATTTACTTTACAACGCCTCCTAGAGAGGCGTTCCCTAAAAAAGGATGTAGAATGGGTTAAAAAAAGGACGTTAAAACCTCTTTTTGTAGTTGTGTCGGCCTCCTCCTTCTCTCCTTCATCATATTAAGTTCCTAGGAGCTCCTCCACCGCCACCAACCCCTCATCCACCACCAACCCCTCATCCACCACCACCACCACCTCCTCCTCCTGAAATGGAGGCTTTGATGCAGATGAGGGCAGGCCTTGACCACTACACTAGGTGTCTCACGGCATATGCCAACAAGTTGAACAGGTAGTTGAATCACATACTTCGTCACAATGATGTTGAATATGATTTGCAGTTAAACCCTTCATCTCCTCCTTGATGATGAGGATGAGGACAATAATGATGATGATAAATGAACATCATCATTCTCCTCTTCCTTATCATCGTCCTCATTCTCATCATTGGAGAAGGGAGATGAAGCTAACAAAAAAGAACTTAATAATTTACAGTTATGAATTAAGAATCTTAAAGTACTCTTGCAAACATACTTAATTGTTCTAACTTAATAAACATTAAGTTAATAAAAAGGTCAACAAAAAAGCACTTAATAATTCATAGTTGATTAAAATCCGTAAAGTATTTATGCGAACATACTTAACAGTTCTAACTTAATAAACGTTAATTAAAACTTTCGAAGCCCTTCCTCTTCCCCGTGCTGAATATGAGTGTCTCCTCATTATCTGAAAATCATCAAGAGAACACATATACCCTTTCATTACACCCTGTTCAATTTCCAACATGTGCAATGATGGTTTTTCATGTCTCTTCCAGATGTTTATTACAATATTGAAACTCCGCATTTTCATTTTTGTTTTTCCTACATTTTCTTCATCGTCTTCCTTTTTGTTCTCTGGCTCAATCGCCAAGATGAAATGCCATGTGGAAGACATGCCAAAAAACTCTTGGCGTCATCCTCCATCGCCTGCTTCTCCTCTTCGTTAGCCTCCACCTCCTCCACTGCCTCCTCCTCTTTCGCCTCCACATCCTATGCTTCCTCTATTGGAGGCATTGTTGCAGCATACACAATAGACTGACTCTGTTGTGAGGAGGCTTTATAGATACCTTTCTTGTATGAACATGAAGACCAATCTCCTATTTGATGAGTATGAGATTGACCTTGATTTAAGCAATGATCTTGACCACTCCTATAGTGATGGGTAGCCTGTTGATCTCATCAGTTCATCAGGCTACTCACCACTGTTGTTTTTTATTTTATTTTATTATATATATATATATATCATTTTTCTTCTTAAATATTTTGTAAGAAAAAAAAAAGAATATATCCAAATGATTCTTACTAAAAAACTGTCATGAAATAAAATAAATAATGGTTCTATTAAAAAACCATCACCATTTATAAAATAAAATGATATGTAAATCTAAAGGACATGATGACTTGATAATCCACGAAACCCTATCTAGATGAAAGTCTGAAAATTGAAATCCACTTCTCCACTTCTATTTAAACTTCTCATAGCCAACTGCAAGCTTCATTCTTCTTCACCAAACTTATGGACAAATGAAAGAGAACTTCTTTCGCATCATCTTAGGACAAACTGAAAGATGAACTCCCTCCACCAACAAGCATTGAAAGCTCGTTCATGTGACCTATGAGCTCCATCATATGGTTCATGTTTACCTGCGAGAGCAAGGACATATGGATCAATGCTTGAAGAAACTTACCACTCTCATTCGCTCTTTGAATGAGAAGGTGGACAACTTACCACATCTCCATAACTTGTTATTTTTAGTTTTTTATATACTTTATCTTTTTTTTTATTTGTAAAATGGTGGTTACATAATCAACCACTAAAATTAAAAAAAGTGAAATACATAAAGATTATTAAGTAACACCCGACACTTATTAGAATGTCATGTGAAAAAAAAGTGAAATACATAACGGTTATTAACAAAGAACCATGATAAATGTAAACAAATAAATAATAGTTCTTATCGACGAATAGTAATGTAAAGTCTTGGGCATGATAACCTAAAAAGCCTATTACTCATCTTCTTTTTAAACTTTTGAAATAGAATACACTTGACACTAAGTTTGTATGAACGAAACCCACCAACAACGTAACCTTATGACATATGTTATCTTTTTCAGCCATCGAGAGTCATTTTTAGTTGAATCTCATCATAAAAAGCCTTCCTTCGACTTTTCAGCGACAATCGCACAAGTGAATACACTTGACCCTTGTTTCAGCGACTGTTATGCTAGTTGTTTTGTTCATGAGCCCTAGATAGGTATAATTATGATTTTCCTAATTCATTTTTCATAATCCTTCATGCATTCACTTCTAACGTTCCTTTCCAGTTTCTTATAATGTTTAACCCTGCCGATTGGGATGCTTTTGTGAAGTTACGATAAAGCATCCAATGTGACATTAAATTGATTTTGTGAAGTTATGCTTTTTGGAAAACCTAGTATTGCTCTAATCAAAGGTTCCTTAAATTACTTTTTTGAAGTTATATTTTTTTTCTAGGAAACCCTAGTATTGCTTTGATCAAAGTTTCCTTTCTTGTTACAGGAAGTTATCAACCCATTGCTTTGATTCATCATTCTTGTTCAATTGATCTTTTTTGAAGTGATTTTGAGAGATATGGATCCCTAAGCAAATACCTTTTGTTTTTTTAGAAGTATCCATATCTTTGAAAGTTACTTTAAAAAGATCACTAGGGATGTGATGAATAGTCTAGTTTAGTTGTACCAAGACATGATAAAGCATTCACATGACATTAATTGCTTTTGTGAAGTTAAGTTTTTTTGGAAAACCCATTATTACTCTGATCGAAGGTTCCTTTCCAGTTACAGGAAGTTGTCAACCCATTGCTTTGACTGAAGGGTCCTACTCTATTGATATTTTTTGAGGTCACTTCTGGAGATATGGATCCCTAAGCAAATACATCACTTTTTTGGAAGTATCTATAACTCTGGAAGTTACTTCAAAAAGATCAATAGGAATGTGATGAATAAACTAATACATGAATAAGCGAATACTTGCAGCGTTTGTGAAGTCAAGACGCGATAAAGCATTCAAGGCGACATATTAAATTACTTTTGTGAAGTTATGTTTTTTTTTTTTTTTGAAAACTCATTTATGCTTAGATCGAAGGTTTCTCTCATGATTTTGTATTGAGCAGGTGGCATAAAGTTAAAAGCTCTTCAATTCAACATTTTGATTAGTCCTGGACTCTTCAATGTGAGAGTTTTTAAGCTATTTGGTCTCAACTCTATCTAATAGAGTAGTACTTCCCACATCGAGTATCTATGCAGTATGGGACGGATCCAGATATTCTAGGCTTTGTGGTTTGAATCAATCACACTCTTGACCTATATATCTCATAATGTAAGTGTTCATCACCTATACCATGTGTCTCATTGGCAATTAAGCTATAGGAAAGCAATGAATGGGTGGACATAATACAAATATATGTATAGGAAAGGCCGCAAGGGGTAAGCAAACCCTTGAGCAGTTTGCTCAAGGATTTGCATACCCCGTGCGCCCTTTCCAATACAGATATTTGTATGTTTTCCCCCATCCATTGCTTTCCAGTGTTAATTCCAATGAAGAGACACAATTATAGGTAAACAATTACATTGTCACTTATGTAGGTCAACAGTTGCTTTTGATTCTCCTCACAAAGCCTGGAATGTCTTGATTTATCCCATATTGCATAGAAATGCGATGTGGAAGGTACTATTTGAAAGACAACACATCACCAAAGAGGGGGTGAATTGGGTGATTTAAATTTTTTCTCAAAAGACCCTTGTAAACTCACACTAAAACAGAGCAGAGAAGGAGAAAGATTGACACAAGAGATTTATACTGGTTTGGTCTAAACTCTTGACCTACGTTCAGTCCCCAGTCTCTCTAGGTATTTCACTATCTCTTTCAATTGATTACACACTTTGTAACTCTGAGTAATCCTCTCTCTAGGATTCACTCCCCCTTACAAGTTGTAATCAATACACCCACTTTCAAGGTCCCACTACCTTGAGATTCTTACAAAGATATTGATCAGAAATTTAACTCTCTAACAGAGTAGATTAATAAACACTAAAGATCAAATATCCAAAGATATTACATAGTAATGAATGAAACAAGATAAATGCTATTAGTTCGTTTGAGCATTTGTGTTTCCGGTTGTTGAATCGTATTGAATGCTCCTGCTTATATTTGGTTAAGGTAATTAATGACCGTTGAGAAGCTTCAATGAACCATTGTGAGTAATAAATATAGCCGTTAGGTGAAGAAGCTCGTTCATTACTCACAGTCTTCGATTCGACCAATGTTCGCTGACATTCTGCCGTTTGACATTCTTTCTATTCTTCCCTTTGAGTGTTGAACAATTAATTTTAGGAAAGTGGACAGGAATGCCTTCTGGATGGCTCGAGAGAATGGTTGCAAAAAACGTGCTTGGTTTTCTGGGACGACATTAAATACATCTGATGTAATCATATGCTTTTTGATTATTGCTGTTAATCCTTAATCTAATCATCTGAAACTCATTAATAAACTGATTAAACATAGTTAGGAACAATAATGAGTGATGATAAGAAGTAAACAAATCACAAGCAAAGATTTAAGGTTTACAGACACAGTGATTTGCAAAATCAGAAAGGTTAACTCGAGTTGATTTCAAGCTCATTCGGGTTGTTGACTCGAGTTGATCATTCCACACTCGAGTCACAGTTACATCTTCTTAGAAAATATGTTTGGAAGCAATGGGGAAGATGTCTCTGTAAGAACTTAACTCGAGTCAAATAAGGTCACTTCAAGTTTATGACTCGAGTCACACATATCTCACTCGAGTCAATGGCTTTTTCACAAATGTCTTCAAGTTAAGTTTTGAAAATGATTTGAACACAAATCACACTCGAGTCATTAAGTGATGGCTCAAGTTTTCAAAATATCTTTTGAGAAAATATTTCAAAGTTACACTCGAGATACTTAAGACTAACTTGAGTCAATATTTTGGCTATTAAAAATATTTTCAATGAAGGACTTAGTATTTTGGAAAATAAGTTTACGTCCACAAGAGTTAACTTGAGTCACACATTGTTCACTCGAGTTAAAGCTTTTCATAAAACATTTCACAAATGCTTTTAGCTTGAGTCACCAATGAAGTAACTCGAGTCAGTCAAAGTTAAAATGCATTTTGACTGAGGTTTCAAAAGCACTTGTCTCGAGTCTAATAACCTTTAACTCAAGTCAATTTGACAAATATTTAAAGTTAGTTACTGATTCAACTTTAATCAAGATAAAAACATTTTTTACTTGAATCATTAACTTCCTTTTATTTACAATTGTTTGTTATCATCAAAACACACAAAGAGAACTAACACTATTCTATTATATACAATCTAGTCCAACTAGCTCAAAAACTCTCACTTGAAGAGTCTCACAACCATACATCATAATTATTATATAACAACCACCATATATTACAAAAGTTCATAGTTCTTATTTAGAAACGTTGTTTATGTACAACATACACAACAGTTTTGTACGTGAGACTGTTAGTTTTTTAAATGTCACGATTCTTACATAAGAATCATTATTTATGTTACTTAATAAATTATGGTTGTTAAAATGAGACTATTATGTATCATGTAAGAATTACTATATATTATGATGGTTGTTAACTTGTACCTGTTAATTATTATCACAATAATGCACATATTATGGCATCACCTAGCCTCAATACATATTGAGTGTTATATTAGAACCGTTATAATAAGTTCACAATGAATAACAGTTCAGAACCGTAATGTATCTACACCAAGCATATAAGACGCTGCATATATGACGGTTTGAAATCGTGATGTATGGCAGATAATAATCATCATATATGGTGATTTCTATAGTAGTGTATTAGCAACTAAGAAGCTACTCATACTTTGAGAATTGAGAGATATCACATAGATAATGATGTATGAACAAACAAATAGAAAAAATATATGAAAGAATAAAGAGGGGAAAATGAGACTCTGGTTCAGGAGGAGGGATATTGCTTCATACATGAGATGAACTTGTAGTTTTGCAGTATAAGTTGAGGCTTTAGTCAATAGGTGTTGTCCTTTTCCACTTCTTTGGAGCCCAAAACACGCCTTCTACATTGTAACATCCAAAAGTTAAAAAGCAATCTTATCATTTTTATTTTTAAAAAATGACAAGTATTTGAAATTGAAATTTCAGAATTTTATTTTACATTAACTTTCTGATGTATATCCTAATATTAATTCTAATGAGTTCTTAGGACGCAACCCATGTCAACTTAAAATATTTGTAATGAAAAAGAAAAAAAAAACATTTTGACTATTTTTTCTTTAATTTGATCGTAAAACATTAATGTCAATGTTTAGAATCTAATCTATTTAAAATACACTACTGTTTTTAAATTCACGTTGTAAGTTATTTTCAACTATTGTTTTTATAAAACAGTCATTGTAAGTAAGAACATACAACTTTAGTTTTATATAAAACTGTTGTTATAATCAACTTATTTTTGGAAAGAACGATTGTTTTTCAAAAATAGTCTTTGTAAGTATTTTTTTTTTTAATAAAAAAAGAAGATGATGAAATTCGTATTCCTGCTACGCACTCACCATCGAAGAATGCTCCATATTGCACTGTTTATCCATTCCCCCATGACACCTTTTCATTCTTCACGCCACCTCCCATCACATCTCTGTTCCTGTAATCCGACATCACAACATTATTCTGCTCAGCCCACAAACTCGGATTATTCTGGATTGTTCCTTGCGAGAGGATTATGACTGGCGTCGCCAGTGCAGTAACTGGGGATCATCCTCATCATCTCATAGTTTCTGTAGTCTTGTTGTTCCACCTTCATCACCATCATCTGATTGTTGGTCGTTAGAAGATGATCACTGAGAGAGCTGATCCTTAGAAGCTCAGTAATCTTTTTGACGTCTGTGTCCTTGTGAAAAATCTTGCACACCACCCATGTATTCTGCATCATCATCACCTAAACGGTAAGATTCTCTCCTCCTCATCATGCCGGTTAAGCCCAAAGCAAATATGTATGATGATTAAAGCAGAATATGAAAGAAATTTTCAAACCAACATACACAGAAAAGATAAAAGCAACGGTGATATTATTATCAATTAGTGATTAATTTCATGATGAAATTAAACTGGATGTATGCATATACCTTAGCTGCCCAGGGGAGGTTGTAAGTTGCGAATTGGCCCTCTAATCGGAATTCATGCATAACACAGTCAGTTTTCTCGCCTTGGGGAACCCTCCCTCTGTAGAAGATGAGTGTCTTCTTCATCCCCACCAGGTTGTCTTTCCCTCTGTATATCTCCCTATCTTTTCCGGTCGCCTTCCAGTACCCGGACTTCGTCGCTCTATTATATTCGTTCTCGTCCCCGTCCGATATTTCCGGTCCCTTTGACAGAAGAAGTACCACTCTTCCTCCCCCATCCTCGCCCTCTCTGCACAAACAAACAAGCCATCCATTATTTCACACATATTAACAACTAACTACTCACAAATCAATCATGACATATATTAAGCAGAAACAGGAACTTACTAGGGAAATCCCAAGGCTCAGACTTGTTCAAATCAGCTTCACGGATTGCAGTTGCACTGAAACTGCTGTTCAGCACCTTCTCCATCAGATAACAAGTGATGATCTCCTTGTCCGTCGGATGAGACCTGAAACTCGGAGGCAAATCCAGGGCCTCCGCCTCTCCTTTTCCACCAGTACTGCCGCCGCTTCTTCCATGGATCATAATTTACTTAATCCATACATTGAAGGAAGAATTCATGAAGGAACCACTCGATGAGTGACTTGTGAAACGGCAAAGCAGAAAGTAAGAGTAACGTAACAAATTAAAATTCAACTCCATTGAGAGGGGGAATGATGTCGGGTGGAAGAATATTAACCACCAGGCCAGTTGATGACTTTTTGGTTGTTAGGAAAATAGAAAAAGCAGAAGTAGAAGAAGAAAAGGGGAATCAGGTTTGAAAGGCCATGGAGACCAAATCAAAATTTGAACAAAATGTCTAGGAGACGTGAGAGCACGAGTCGAAAAATTTGAATATTTTCTACGAGTATTTTTGAAAAAATAATTGTTACGTTGAAAGAAAAGGGCTTTTCATTTTTTTTTTTTTTTTTGCTTTCAATCAAAAAATACTATCAATGACTCTTTTTTTTTTAAAAGAAAAACAGTCATTGAAACTCAAAAATATTAATATTTTTTAAAATTCCGGCTTAACTTTTAAAGACTATCCGTAAAAACATTCATTGAAAGTTAAACTTTCAACTATTGTTAATCTGGAAAAAAATTGTTGAAAGTGAAGTCAAAATTTAAAAAATGTCACCACCTATTTCTTAACTTATATTTTTTAAAAACAAACTTTAATTAGTGTCATTAAATTTACTTTTTATAGTTGTGATATCAAATGCCATTCTTAAAATTATGATTCCGAGGTTATCATCTCATTCACACATACCATTTTCAATAAAAAATTAGAAAGAAAATGTAAAGGAAAACAAAAAAAAGATGTGAAAGAGGTTGTAATTTTTACAAGGCAGGTTTTTACATTGTCTCATTAGTCTCGGTCCCTCCAATAAAATGAACTAAAATAGAGAAAGATATACTCCTTCTGGTCATTTTTATAAGCAACTTTTATCCTTATTACGCAAAATGAACTAGCGGTTAATATTAGTTAAAAATAATAAACGTGTCAAAAATGTCATGTTTCTTCTAAATATACCCAAATAAAATAAGCATAGGAGAGAAAATGAGTAACAAATATGAGAGTATGAATATAAAATATGAGAGAAAATGTGTAATAAATGATTAAATGAAAGAGAATTAGTAGTGAGTAGGGACAACTAATATAAAGAAATGTATTTAATAGGAGCAAACATGGAAAAAGCAGTTTAAATTTTAAGACACAAGGAGAAAATTGCTTATAAAAAGGACCAAGCCCAAGAGAGAGAAAGTTGCTTATAAAAAGGACCGGGGTGAATAGTATAGTAGAAACATAATACTACCTCTAATCTTTATTATAAGAGCCAGTTGACCTTTTAAAGATTAAGGAAATTAAATAAATTATGTATCAATAGATTAAATATCAATTTATAGATTAGTCAAGTTAGGTTGAAGAAAAACCACATATAAATACTTTAATGTAACTTATTTAACTTTTTCAAAAAAGTTAATATGTTTTTATATTAAAGACTAGAGGGAGTAATATATTTGACACTACCGTGTCAATCATACTTTCTTTAGTATAAAATGTAAGTGAAAAAAAAAATGAAAAAATGACGATGAAAAAAATCTAGAAATAAAATAGTACTTGAATGATATATTTTCTTTTTACCTGAAAAAAGAAAACAAAAATTCTTGACTGGCTCAAGAACAGACCAATTGCAAATAAATGACGATGAAAACTACCCCAACAATATTAATTTAAGTTTTGCCCTAGAAATTAATAAACCAAAGAAAGTGATCATTCTTTTGTATATATTCACATAAGGTCTAAGCACCTTATGTGGACTCCTAAAAATATCCCAATTTTTGCTATTCTCTCATTCTCAGACTCTAATATTGCTTGCTATGACATTTAGACTTTTTGCAGCTATTTTTAGACACTAGAGTAATTGAATATACTGTTTAGATTGTTCTTCTATCATATTAGTGCAAAGTTAAAAGAAGAAAAAGTAAACAAATGTAAGTGACAGCTACAATTGCTACCATATATCACTCTTACTTTTGAGAATTGAGGGTGTGATATCAGACATAAACCTCTACGTAATTAGTCATAGCAGATTATGAAAATGAAGGGTTTGATTTTCATACCAGATTATAAGCTTCCACAATTCAGTTGATGATTCTTGGCTTCCAAATTTTCAAGATCCACATAAAAAGAATTCAGCTTATATAGATTTACCAGAGGGACAGAAAGAAGCGTTTCACTATGATGAAGAATTCAACTTATGAATATTATAATCTTGTGTGTATTAATTTTTTCTAATGTACAGTTGTATGGCTTTTGGTGATCTAATTTGATTCAATTATATGACCGACGTGGGATATTCTACTCAATAAGATTAAAATACATTTTAAAAAAATATATTGAAGTAGATTTGACGTACTAATTTATGTGGGTTAGAATTATTTCAATAGGGGGTTTCAGATTATTTTTTGTATTTTATAGTACTTTCCTTTTTTATTTTTTTGTTTACAAGAACTTGGTAATGTAACATCCCATTTTCTAAAGCGGAATTTTTTTTTTTTTTCAATCAGAGTAGAGCGAAAGAGTGACTGATCATAACAAAACATGAACCATATTGTAATATAGTATTGACATTACAGTGATCCTACTTGTTCAAAAGGTAAGTACAGAAAGCGATAAGATAAATATGTCTTCTTCCGCAACTCTACTGCTGCTCCTTGCCTCGATCCCCGATCTTAGGTCCTCCGGACCCTGAAGCTATAGCTGAGATTCAATTTACCGCATTGAATCTCAGGTAACGGTTAACCTCATGCTTAAATACAACAGTATACAGACAACAGATATTCATAGCATAAGCATAACATCACATAAGCATATAGCAAATTGCATGTTTGCATGATTGTGACACAGACAGAACATAAGCACGGGGCAGTATGTAAAGTCCTACACAATAACAGTGTGACACAGACAGGACATAAGGATAAAGCAATATGTAAAGTCCTACACAACAATAGCCTGCACTATTCACCAGTGCCACGATTATGTGTCCACAGCGCTAGGAAAACTCAAAACGGTGTTACTATGGCTATAACCCGTGTAAAGCTGTACGTATTACGACGACCCTAAACAGAGCCTCGGTATATGAACTATCTATCATGTATATGTATATGAACAACATCAGATTAGTGTTACAGTACGCGTCCGTACCTTCGTTGACGTACGTAGATGTTTCGCGGCGGAGCGTACTTTCGACGGAAAACGGCGGTTTGTCCGACAAGCACGTTGGACAGTAACGGTAGCAAACTAGGATTTCGACGTCCTATAAGAGTAATATCACTTCCATTAGTGATTTGACACAATAACTGTCATTTTAGGTAAAAATTACCATTTTGCCCTTCTACCCCTAATTGGCGGAATTTCGCGGCACTTCGTTACTCGACTAATTTTTTCCCAAAATTTTGCCGAACTTCGACGCCATTTTGATTTTCGAAAATAAAGACTAAAATAGCCCTCCCATATGATATCCAATCATACTTGAAAATTTAAAGGCTATTCTAGCATTACAACCCCTACTTCTGAAAGAACTACAAAAGCTTCAACTTTTCGGAGACTCGGTCCCTACCATGTTTTTACCTCTTCAGGCATATTTTTCAATGCAATGAGGCCTAAAAACAAGAATAGGAATTTCATCCCCTACTTCCTAAATCTAACTAACAATTCTACTAACTACCGAACTAAAAACTAGAACTTAAAAGCTAAAGACCGAAAGACTTACCCGTTGAAGACTTCTGCAAAATTTTTCCAGAGCTTCTCTCTCTTCTTTCTCCCTCTAGATTTCGGTTAGAAGAAGTGAAATGGTGTGAGAATTCAAGAGGCAAGGCCTCTTATTTATAGAGAATTTTTGGGTCCTAAAGTGTAATTTTCCCTTCTCAAATTTTGGGTCCAAAGTTGTAATTTTCCCTTTAATATTTTGAAGAGTGATTCTTGGCCACACAATACACCAAAACGTGCTGCCCCTTCTCCAAGCCAAAGGTGAGCCAATTGGATGATGACACCTCATCCAGTCCAATTTCCCCGATCGGTACCCAATTCGCGTAATTTCGGAGAAATCTCAAAATTCTGGAGACATAGATTTGAATATATTCTCTTCCTTACTAGAAATGTCTTTCTAATCTAAATCTTGATTCCATACAGGCATTCCGTGTTCAGCCGAAGTTTCTCGAAAAACGTGTCCGTACGGGTCTAGTTACGAAACTCGTTTTCGGAATCACCAATCTCTAGAGAAAAATTCACTGATTCCAAATATGTCCATGAAAATTCTCAATTCTTTTCAACTGTCACAACATAACCTTTTCGTCCTCTTGGTTATCTGGCCTTTTCTCAGAATTTCCCTATTTCGTCTTATTAGGAAAAAGCACAAACGGCAGAATTAACTTCCGTAAGAGTCTAACGGAAGATAAAATTCCACTGATCATTATTTTACCCTGACTTTGGAAATCTCATTCCTAGATCTCTAGATAGGATCCGTTTCCTAATTTTTAAATTACTATTCATCATAATTAATTATATTATTATTATAATAAAACTTATTTAATAAGTTTTCTTTTATTTTTCTTTTATTTTTCTTCTTTTCTTGTGCCATAATTCGGCTGCCCCCTTTTAATATATTTTAATATATATTTTTTTTATTTAATTAATTATTTAATTTACTTATTTAATTTTTTTTCCAAAAATTCCACAAAATTACCTAATTGGTCCATTCTTGTATTTAGGCTTAAAAATACCTAAACTCAATTATTTTCCTCCAAAATTTCCAATTAATTAACAGATATGTTTTTACTAATTTTAGGCAAAAAAACCACTAATTTTAGGGCTTCATATAATTATTCATGAATTTCCTTTACTTATACTTAAGTAATTAGCCCAATATTACTTAATTACTGTATTATCACTTGTTGATAATTTTCTAAATTGAGATACCTTATTACCATCATATTCTTGTATTAACATTAGAATTTCCATGTCTCTTGCATTACTTTAGAAATTACAAGGGTATTTTAGTCATTTCAATACTTTTTAAGTATTTTTCTGTAATTTCTCCAAGTTCATAATTTATTAAATTACCATAATTAGAGATAATATATTCTCCTAATTCACTTGGTCATTTTACTGCCTTCTGGTATTTTTTATAATTTTTTCTAAGTTAATTACCCTTTCCAGGGGTATTTTGGTCATTTTGACCCTTAATTTCCCTAATTTCCTACAGAATTTAACCTAGAATAATAGACTAAATTCACACAAGTCTGGAGACAATAATTTCACTTATCAGAAATATCCAATTTATTCATAATATTTCAGATAATAAAATCTGGGTATTACAGGTAATTTCACTGTTCAGTTTTCTTGACTTCATCAATCTCTCGTGAATAATGGAGACAATAATAATTTCTAGTCTGTTTTTGTCTAAGTTTATACCAAGAAAGATGAGATTTCATATTCAAATTTTGAATAGGATACATAATATATGATGTAGCCTATAACTACTTGTTATTTTAAGGGTTAAGGTGCGATTTGACCAATAAACTATTGGCTCAGGAGTATTCAACACAATTAACTATTAAGTAGACCAAAAATACCAACAAAATTTTAAAAATGTGCAGTCAACACAACGCTGTTAGAAAAAGTTAACGTGTTAGGTGCAGATTGACCAACGAACTTTTATCCCAAGAGCGCCCAGCACAAAAAAATTTTACTCAGGAGTGTCCAACACAAAATTCTAAATTTTACGAAATTAAATAATTTTTTTCTCAATTGTCATTATTCAAAACTGTTAGTTCTCAAATTGGTTTTGATGATAACGGACAATTGTAAACACAAGAGAAGTTTGTCTTTGTAAGTTGAAAACTTACTGTCAAAGGCAAACTCGAGTTTTGGTTGAAAACTCAAGTTTTGGCCTGACAGTGAAATGCTCAAGTTTTTATAAAGAAAGACAAACTCGAGTTTTGTTTTAAAACTCGAGTTTTGGCCATACAGAGAGCATTCAAGATTTTCGCTAAACAAAGCAAACTCGAGTTACGTTTGAAAACGCAAGTCTTGACAAGACACAGAGCAACCAAGTTTTTCAATAAAACCAAAACTCCAGTTTCCATGGGAAACTCGAGTTTAGGCTTCTCTGAGTATTTTCTAAGATTTTCAAGAGTTCATGAAAACTCGAGTTCAGTATTAAAACTCGAGTTTCCATCGGCTGAGAACAATACTCATCTCTGATCTTGCATAAACTCATTCGTGAAATAAATCAAGAACTTTAACATTTTCTCAAAAAGAGAAAACTCGAGTTTCGGTTGAAAACTCGAGTTTGGCTCTAACAGAGAAGTTTCCAAAGTTTTCAAAGAATACGAAAACTCGAGTTAAGATGTGGAAACTCGAGTTTTGACAAAGCAGAGAGCACTGCCAATTTAGAACGTTTTGAAAACTCTAGTTTTGTTTGAAAACTCCAGTTTTGAGATTTTGGACTAAAACATGATTTCTCGATAAAAGTCCAAAACTCGAGTTAGTCACTTAATGACTCGAGTTTTTCACTGTTCACAGGACTTGTCCAAAATGCCAAAACATGATGCTCGACACTAAAATGAGAAAACTCGAGTTTCAGTTGAAAACTCGAGTTTCGGTCTTTAAAAGAAGAACGCTTGAGCATGAAAACTCGAGTTTGTATGAACTAACTCGAGTTTCCATCGCAAATTTGAATTTCACAAAGAATGATTTTGCAAAACCTTCATGTTTGATCTCAATATTTTATATCTTCATTCATTACTACTCCTAACTATGTTTAATCAGTTTGTTAGTAAGTTTCAGATGATTTAGACAGGATTAAATGAAGATTTGAGCAAAAGCAAAAAGAAAAGGATGATTTCCACCTCCAGCATTAACTACTCCAACGGATTAATTCGCACAGAGTCAACTCTGAACATCTATACAGCTGGATTAGGTGAAGATTAGAGAGAAAAGAAGGCCAAAGCTTAATGTAATCAGCTCCCAACACCTCCAACGGTTATAATTGGGATTTCAACGGTCAATTAATGATCTCTACCTATAAATAGAGATGCATTCAATTCTACCAAACAAGACAACGTAACGAAAACGAAAATCATCCAAGAGTCATTTATTCTTTGAGCTTTTATGTGTAAAGTATCTTCTGATACATTCATACTTCAGTGTTTATCTTATCTACTCTAAAAGAGAGTCTGGATGTAGGTCAAGTTGTTGGACCGAACCAGGATAAATTCTTGTGTCTTGCTTCCCTTCTCTAAACTCTGTCTTACCTTCATTTCCTACCCGATAAACAGAGCATACCGAAAAGTTTTTAAGAATCCCCAATTCACCCCCTCTTGGTGATTCAAGCTCCATTTACAAAAACTACTTGTATAGATATCTATGGACAAAAATTACTCATTCTTCAATTTTGTCATAATTATAATTTGCTAAAATAAACAAAAGTTTTAATTAAAAATACAACTATATGATTTAAATAAAACTCAAGGTGTTTTATAGTTTATTATATATGTTAAACAAAAAAATGATTTATTTTTATTTTATAAGATATTTATGTGAGTTAAAAAATTCATTTAATGTTAATAAAATTTAAAAAATCTATTATATCCTCAAAGAAATGAAATGATTTTTATTTTTATTTTTATTTTTATAATAAGATATTAATGGATATCAACATTGATACTTAATAATATAACTCCGACAACTTGATGATATATTTGTTAATTAAATAATCTATTGATTATATGAATATGAGACTTGTTGGGGAAAAAAAAAAGATAACTTAAGAGGCTTGATGAATGACAATTTAATACTAGGTTAAGGAGCAATTTGGCCTACGAAAATTTTATTAACATTAAATGAATTTTTAACTCACATAAATCTATTCTAAAATAAAAATAAATCATATAATTTTTTTGTTTAACATATATAGTAAACTATAAAACACTTTGAGTTTTATTTAAATCATTTAATCATTTTTTTTAATCATTTTTTTTATTTTAGAAAAATATAATTTTGACAAAATTGAAGAATGAGTAATTTTTGTCCATAGATATCTATACAAGTAGTTTTGAATAACGATAATTGAGAAAAAAAATTAGTTAATTTAGTAAAATTTAGAATTTTGTGCTGGGCGCTCCTAGGGTAAAAGTTTGTTGGCCAATCTACACCTTAGATAACGGATGTTAACTTTTTGTCTAACGGCGTTGTGCTGGACGCTCTTGAGTAAAATTTTTTTTGGGCTGACTGCACCTTTTTAAAAGTTTGTTGATATTTTTGGTCCACTTAATAGTTAATTGTGTTGGACGCTCTTGAGCCAATAGTTTATTGGGCAAATCGTACCTTAACCCTTATTTTAAATATTAACATTTTAGCTTTCAAATGTGTCGTCACTTGATCCATGTGACAGGAATGAAAAAATAAAGAGGAATACTTTGAATTCGAAAGATTATATTCCAAATTACAGATCAAAATCTCACCCAATAATCTAATACTCAAATAAAATAATTGCTTATATATGGCCGGCCATTACCTCATAATGGTATCTTTGTAAATTATTATTATTTAGATATCATTGATCTTTGCCCCCTACTTTTATGAAGTAACTCATTTGAAGATTGAGGCGTCAAAAATAAATTAATTTTAAATGGATTGGTTGGATAAATCATACTTGTTTTTATCTTTTTTTTTTATCTGAAATCATTTTTTTTTTTTGCTCGAATATCTGAAATCATTCAAATATACCTTAATTCTTATAATTTATGCATACTCTCTTTGAAATAAATTATGTGCGGAAAAAATACAAAGAAGTCCTAATAATAAAATTTAGTTACTAATAAGTTCTGTACAACTTGTCACAAGATGAAATGCAATATTTCAGATTTATAAATATCTAAATATATTTTCTCTTACATACCATTCTCTATGATCTTATAGATTTTCAAAATTATCCTTCACATCTCGCACATTAATATTCGATAAGTTATTGAATAGATATAATAATAATTCATAAGATTTGTGAATATCTAATTTATTCATTTATAATTGAACAAATTTCATCATTACTGGTATAACCAAATTATGAATGTCACATCAGCCTTCACTTGCATATGAAATTTAATGTGTGAAGAGAATTCCTAACGAGGCTCTTCTACTTGTGGACTTACCGGAAAAATAAACATTAGGGCTTTCTAGCAAGCTTTGATAACTTATTATACCATCGAGATATATATATATATATATATATATATATATATATATATATATATATATATATATATATATATATATATATATATATATATATATATATATATATATATATATATATATATATATTTTTTTTTTTTTGCGTCCGATATTCTAGGGCATACCATCTTTCAGGCGTCCGATATTCTAGGGCATACCATCTTTCAGGCATATCAACGGCCCCAGACTAATCCGGACCGAGACCGGGTTGGCCCCTTTCGGGGGAAGCCTCTACCACCCACGCCTGCTGCATTCCCACGTCTCGAACTCAAGACCCGTGGTTAAGCTAAGACAACCCCTTACCAGTTGATCTAAGCGCTTGGTGGTATCGAGATTTCTTTAATATGTTGGGTTGTATATATTTTTAAGTTCTTGTTCCGGGAAAATTTGGACAACTTATTTGTCTGATTACTGTTATAACGGCCAAATTTAAAATTCTCAACTGATGATTTTAATTTTAATTTTTTTGTGTGGAAAAACTCATGTTATCTAGGAGATTATATTTATTTTAGATCGGTATCCATTAAAATAATTTTATAAGAAATAAAATTAAAAAATAACAATTTAGATTTAAAATTGGGATAATATCATTAAGGTCCCATAACTTTAATAGCATTTGAACGCACATTTCAAGTTTAGGGATCGATCCAAAAATTTGGGTGAAAGGATCAAATATGAAACAGCTTCAGAATTGGATTGTGGTTCACAAGTCACAGTGCCCTGTTTGTTATGATTCCCATTTCATAAGATTGACACAAATTCACATTGAGTGCTTTTCTCTTAGGTACTTCTTCGGTGTTTTTCCCTCTAATTAGAGGGATTAGATATTTTTTTTTATATTCTACTTATTGAGATTAGATTATATGCTGCATCCTGAAATTTTTTTTGCATCCAGTATCTCAGATTAATTAATTTCTAGGATATTGGGGTTACAGAAAAAATATTTCTCAATGCAGGACTGAAAATTAATTAATTTGAGATATTGGGTAAAAAAAATTTCAGGATCCAGCATCACCTAATGTGAACCCCGATTGACACATATCACACCATCCATTTTATGAAATGCGTCAGTGATATACTGATATGTTATAATGCCATTCCATTTGGTCACCATATATATATATATATATATATATATATATATATATGTATATATATATATATCTATGTATGTATGTATGTATGTATGTATGTATGTATGTATGTATGTATGTATGTATGGGGGAGAGAGAGAGAGTATTCGAATGTTGATGAGTTGTTTAAGGAGTTAAATGATAATCAGATAATAATATTTCATTAGACCACATAAGTGCAGATATTATTTTGTAAACGTTTCAACTTTCAAGCCAGCGTCAAAGGAACCGATCATCACCTTAGGGGGCAGAATTGGAAACTAATTAATTTCCAGAATACTGGGTGCAAAAAAAAAAAAAAAAAAACAGAAAGCAACATATAATTTTAATCTAAATAAATAAAACATATAAAAAAATTAAAAATAATAAAATAAAATGTGCTTGTCCTGTCCCTCTAATTAGATGGACAAGCATATAAGAAGCACATTAGGACAAGCACCTTGTAATACCCCAGAATCTGACTTAGGGTAAATATCAAAATTGGGAAATATACCTATTGAAAATAGGTGAATATAAGGTCTCAAACACTTTGTATTGAGTTTACCATGTTGTTAGGGTAATTTCCCTTGAAAAAGGATAATTTGCAATTAGGTCCCTAAGACATTTGAAAATTTGCAAATAGGTCCTTAAGCACATTGTGGGTTATAAATACCCTGTGAAAGCTATAAAGAAGGCAAGTAAAAATCTATTTGAAATAGGGAATGATATTGTCCCTAATTTAGGTAATTTATTAAATTACAAACTTGGAGAAATTGTAGAAGAATACTCAAAAAGTAAGGAAATGACCGAAATACCCCCGTAAATGCTAAGATAATGCAGAGACATAAAAACAATGATGTCAATACAAAAGTTATGAGGTAATGGGACATGCTAATTAAGAAAATTATCAACTGTTGATAAGAAAGTAATTAGGTAACTATTGGCTAATTACTTAGGCATAAGCAAATGAAATTATGAAATAATTATGTAAAGCTCAAAAATTAGTGGAGAAAGGTTTAAAATTAGTAAAAATATAATTACTAATTAAATGGAAATTTTTGAGAAAAATAGTTGAGTTTAGGTATTTTTAAGCCTAAATACAAGAATAGACCAATAGGGAAATTATGTAAGAAATTATATAAAATAATTATTAAATATTGAATAAAATATAAAACGAAAATTAAAAAAAAAGGTGCAGAAGGCTTGACCGAATTATTTGACAAAAATTGAAGATAAGAATTGGCAAAGAATATCTAGATATTAAGTTTGCAACTTGTATTATTTTATATTATAATTAAATTGAGTGAATAGTGATTTAAAAATTAGGAAACGGATCCTATCTAGAGATCTAGGAATGGGAATTCCAAAGTCAAGGTAAAATATTGATCGGTGAGTTTTACCTTTAAGTGACCTCTTCAGGAAGTTAATTAGAGGCCGTTTGTGCATTTTCCTAATAAAACAAAATAGGGAAAAATGCATACGAGGCATATATTTGGAAATGAAGAAAATAAATTCTAACTCAATATCTAGGAATGAGTTTGAATTTATATGGACATATTTGGAATCAGTGAATTATTCCCAAGAGATTGGTGATTTCGAAATGCGTTACAAACCGGACGCGTTCGGACACGTTTTTGAGAAACTTCAAAGGACAGTTGGAACCTGTCTAAAGTCAAAATTCAAGTTTAAATAGATATTATTGATGAGGAAGAGAAGGTCTTCAAATTTGTAAATCTAGAATTTTGAGATTTCTCGAAATTACGCAAATCGGGTGCCGATCGGGAAATTCTATCGGTCTTTGGCATAAAGCAACTTTGATTTATCACTTGGAACCAATCAATTGCTGCCAAATCAGCCAAGCATGTCGACCAAGGAGAGAGAAATACTTGTTGGAGAAGTCTTCAAAATGAACAGGGAAAATTACAACTTTGGACCCAAAATTGAGAAGGGAAAATTACACCTTAGGACCCACTTTTTGCCTATATAAAGGCATGAGTTCCTCTTCATTTTCTCACCCCATTCTCAAGTGCAAAACCGATTCTTGAGAGAGAAAGAAGAGAGAGGAGCTCTGGAGAAGTTCGCGAAGTCTTCAACGGGTAAATCCTTCGGTCTTTGGTCTTTAGTTCGGTAGTTAGTAGAATTGTTAGATAGATTTAGCAAGTAGGGAGTGAGATTCCTACTATTGTTTTTAGGCCTCATTGGAAAGCTGAAGTCTTCGTAGTTCTTTCAAAAGTAGGTGTTATAATGCTAGAATAGCCTTTAAATTTTCAAGTATGATTCGGTATCATATGGGAGGGCTATTTTAGTCTTTATTTTCGAAAATCAAAATGGCGTCGAAGTTCTGGCAAAATTTCGGGAAGAAAATTTGTCAGAGTAACGAAGTGCTGACGAAATTCCGCCAATTAGGGGTATAGGGGCAAAATGGTAATTTTTACCCAAAATGCCAGATATAGTACCAAATCACTAATAAAAGTGATATTACTCTTATAGGACGTCGAAACTCGATTTCTTTGTCGTTACATTTGTCCAGACGGGACGTTTATTTGTTTTTGTCAAAACGACCGTTTTCAGTAAAACGTGCCGAATACGATCAACGAAGGTACGTTCGCGTACTGTAACACTAACTCTGATGGTTATTGTGTGTATATATGTGTTTCCTCTGTCATGCCTGTACTCCGATTGTACTACATCCATACTCGATTGTATTAATGTACGTACTTTGATTGTACTATTGTTTGTACTCGATTGTACTATTTGTCTTACATCCGATTATCTTGTTATGCATTATACATCCATTGTATTATTCTGTCATGTCATACATCCATTGTATTACTATTCTTTGTGCCTTAACCTTACATCCGACTGTATTGTTATCGCCGTGCATATCTGATTACGTACATCTCTCGTTGTGCTTTAACCTTACATCCGACTGTATTGTTATTGCCACACGTATCCGATTATGTATTCCCTATGTCTGACCATAGTAAGTTGTACATATATGATATATGTAATCATGAGGTTAACCGTTACTTGGGGTTCGATGCATGGACTCCAGCTCTTAACTTAGCTTCAGGATCGGGTGGACCGAGAATCGAGAAGAAGGACAAGCAGCACGCGTAGGAGTCCCATCTGAAGACTCCTTTCTGTCATTTCTTTTGAAACACTTCTGTATCGCTGTTTAAACGGCCCGGACATGCTACTATGGGTATTTTAATATATATATCAATTACTCAATAGCTCCGGTGCACTACTCTGATCATTTTGAAATGATGTTTTAAAAAAAAAATTATACTGCTTGTGAAAAGTTGGGGTGTTACATTTTGGTATCAGAGCAGTAGTCTTGGCATGAATTTAGCTATGTTATTACGGATAGTTTGGTGCCGAAGGCAAGGCTAGTCTACGTGGGTATGCCATTGAGTCGCCGTATAAGTCGGTGAGGCCCCCATGGTAGACACTTACCTGACCATTCTGTTCGATTAACGGAGTTAGGTTCTAAGCCTTTTCAAAAATTTTGGAGCATGTTTCGAAAATGAGTACTGATATAGCCCAAGGTCAGTGTACCACCTCATTTCGGTGTACCAGTTTGAACCGGTATACCATTACGAACAGGTGTACCACTTTACGTCGATACATCAATTTTGATAATCGATATCGGTTTACGATAACCACGATATCACTCTCAGATAATTACGATCATCCCGATATCGGTTTCGATAACCACGATATCGGTCTCGATAATTCGATAATCCGATATCGGTTTCGATAACCACGATATCAGTTTCCGATAGCTCGATAGCTCGATATCGAGTCTCCGATAGCTCGATAGCTCGATATTAGTCTCAGATAGCTCAGATAGCTCGATATCGGTCTCGATAGCTCGATAGCTCGATATACAGGGTTCGATGCATGGACTCCGGCTCTTAACTTAGCTTCGGGATCGGGTGGATGAGAATCGAGAAGAAGGACAAGCGGCACGCGTAGAGTCCCATCTCGAAGACTCCTTTCGTCATTTCTTTTGAAACACTTATGTATCGTTTGTTTAAACACAGGACATGCTACCATGGGTATTTTAATATATATATCAATTACTCAATAGCTCCGGTGCACTACTCTGATCATTTTGAAATGATGTTTTAAAAAAAAAATTATACTGCTTGTGAAAAGTTGGGGTGTTACACACCTAATGTGAACCCTTGTTTTTATCGTTTTTTTTTAAAATCTGAAATCATTAAATGTTACCTTAATTCTTCTAATTTATGAAAACTCTCTTTGAAAAAAATTATGTGCGAAAAATTACAAAGAAGTCCTAATTATAAAATTTAGTTACTAATAAGTTCTGTACAAATTGTCACAAGATGATATGCAATATTGCAGATTTATAAATATCTAAATATATGTTTTCTTATTACATAACATTCTCAATGATCTTATAGATTTTCAAAATTATCCTTCGCATCTCACACATTAATATTCGATACGTTATTGAATAGTAATCATAATATAATCATAATTCATAAGATTATTTGCGAATATCTAATTTATATTTTAACAAATTTCATCATTACTGGTATAACGAAATTATCAATGTCACATCAGCGTTCACTTGCATATGAAATTTAATGTGTGAAGAGAATTCCGAATGAGGCTCTTACTTGTGGACTTACAGGCAAAATTAACATTAAGGCTTTCTAGCTAGCTTTGGATAACTTATTATACCATCGAGACTTCTTTAATATGTTGGGTTGTATATATTTTTAAGTTCTTGTTCCGGGCAAATTTGGACAACTTATTTGTCTAATTACTGTTATAACGGCCAAATTTAAAATTCTCAACTGATGATTTTAAAATAAAAATATTAATTTTTCTTAAAAAAAACTCACGTTATCTAGGAGATTATATTTATTTTAGATCGGTATCCAATAAAATAATTTCTTAAGAAATGAAACTAAAAAATATAAATCTGAACGATTAGGTGCTCATAAGACTATAAGAGTGATAAGTTCCGACTGTTGTGAACTGTTGTGAAATCGGCACAATTTAGAAACAATTTAGACGTACGGTCTAGATTTAAAATTGGGATAATATCATAACTTTAATAGCATTTGAACGCGCATTTCAAGCTTAGGAATCGATCTAAAAATTTGGGTGAAAGGATCGAATATGAAACAGCTTCAGAGCTGGATTGTGGTTCAAAATTAAAGTCACAGTGCCGTGTTTGTTATGATTCCCATTCCATGAGATTGACACATATCACACCATCCATTTTTTGAAATGCATCAGTGATATGTTATAATGCCTTTCCATTTGGTCACCATATATATATATATATATAGAGAGAGAGAGAGAGAGAGAGAGAGAGAGAGAGAGAGAGAGAGAGAGAGAGAGAGAGAGAGAGAGAGAGAGAGTATCAGAATGTTGATGAGTTGTTTAAGGAGCTAAATTATAATCAGATAATATTTCATTAGACCACATAAGTGCAGATATTATTTTGAAAACGTTTCAACTTTCAAGCCTGCGTCAAAGGAACCGATCATCACCTTAGCTAACTAATTAAATTATCGTGTGGACTGTGGATTTCAACACAGATTCATCAAAGTCAGATACTGACCCAGTTCCGATAAGCCTTCAACCTCAGTTTGTTGGAATAAACCGTCACAGATTTTTATTTTTTCTTCCTCTTGTATCTTATTTCAAGCATTAATCGGTGTCGTCGCCATATCTATTATGTGCTCGAATCTCCACTGCTTCTTTGTCACAAAACCTCATCTTTCCAAAATATCTTGTTGATTTCCGTCGGGATTAGAGGGCACAGGGTTTGATCAACCTCTTCTTCTTCAACAAAGCTTCTGTTCCTCTTGCCGATGATAATGCTGTAACTTTTATCTTCGTCGCTGAGAAGTATCAGCTGGTGTAACTGTTATCTTTTAAAATATATTTTTTAAATGAGTAAATACCCTTTTTGGTCCCTGAAATAACACGCGCTACCCATTTTGGTCCCTGAGTAAAAAAAAATGTCATTTTTAATCCTTAAACAGTAAAAAAAATGTCCCTTTTAGTCCTTTTAGTCATTTTTTGTGGGTATTTTAATCCCTCACAAATTCCAAAAAAATCATTTTTAGTCCCTAAAAAGGACCGAAATGACATTTTTTTTACTCAGGGACCAAAATGGGTAGAACGTGTTTTTCCAGGGACCTAAAAGGGTATTTACTCTTTTTAAATCAACTTCTCTTAAATGTAGATTGATTTGATTCTTTTGCCTTATTCTTTTAATCAACTATATGTTATTATCTTTGCAAAACAATCGTCTTCAAATTTTATAATCATCAAAACATGAGAATTTGACATTTCCGTTCTTCTTTATGATGGAAAAACCTTGATGCAATAAATTAAGGGTGAATGAGCAATTATGCCAACCAACTATTAGGCCAGCAGCGCTGGGCACAAATAACTTTTAAAGGGATCAAAAAGGCCAACAAACAATTAAATTGGTAAAAAAGGCACAGCACCGTCCATTGCCCTCTAACACCGTTTAAAAGCAATCCATGTGGCATTTCAGCTGGTCTCTTTTTTTTTTTTTTTGTCAAGCCAGGTGGCTTTTTTTTTTGGTGGAGAATCCCCAACCAATCTGCATCAGGCAAACGAAGAAATGACCAAGCTTCCAACTTTCGACTTCGACACAGATAACACCCAAATCGACCTGAGAGCGTGCGTCGTCAGAGAAATTGAATGCGATAGATTTTCTGATCATTTGACCGGAACAAGGACGGAAGCTTGACGCAGCTCGAATTAGGGTCGTTGCTCCGATCGCTGGGTTTGAAGCGAGCCGAACACTGAGGTGGCGATGGCCACTGAGGTGGTGATGGCGGAGGGCAGAAGAAGATAACAAGTATTCCATTCGTTTGTGTCATTCTCTTTCTTAAATGCAAGGTATATGATTCTAAAGTTCTCAAATTCCTTAAACCCAGTTGATCTGTGCTTGTATATTCTTTTGTGTTTTTTTTCAATCAGAAAAGAATAGCATCAGTTAAATACATCAAATTCTGTAAACCAGACTTTTGGTATCATTAAAAAAACAGTAAGAGGTAAAATAATCAATTTCTGGAGGTTGAAGGGCTCGAATTGAGAAGGCCAGAAAGGGAATTTTTGAGTGTGCGCTCGATGCCGTAAAATTGGGACTCAGAAATCAGATCTTGAAGATCGTATGCCTTGGCTTTGGAAGGAAGATTACCTGTTCGGAGAAGGGAAAGGAGGACAACAAACAACTCAGGATCCCTATCGATGAATGGATCAGAGGGTTGAGATTCGGCGATTTTGGCGAAGAAGGACTTGGAGCCAGCAGAAAAGAGAGTCTGCTTTGTGGTTTGAAAGAACTGGCCACCTACATTAATGGTGACTATGTTAGAGTTAGATTTGGAAAGAGGACATTCAGAGGAATTAGAAGCTGAAGCAGGCGGCATATTCATGGATCAGCCAGAGGAAGACGCTATTCCAATCTCTTTAACTTAGGGTTCAAAGGAGATTGGAGAAACTCAAGAGTCGAAGATGCTGAGCCACCTGGGACTTGAGCTGGCAGTCAAATGCCACATGGGCTTCGTTTTAAACGGTGGTTAGCTCCAAATGGACGGTGTTGTGCCTTTTTTACTAATTTAATTGTTTGTTGGTCTTTTTGGTCCCTTTAAAAGTTATTTGTGCCCAGCGCTCCTGGCCTAATAGTTGGTTGGCAAAAATTGCTCCTTCACCCATAAATTAATACAAGAGAGACTTACTCCCCCTAATATATGCACCAACATAGTAATGTGAAGAATTAGACATAAATCAGAAAGAATATATGTTAATATGACGCCCATTTGCTATATGGCCCAACAAGGGCAATAAGTATCAAGATCCAACTATAATGAAGGAAGATCCTAATCAGCCTATAATCAAGGCTATAATCATGGAGTATCCAAATAAAGGGTCTCAACCCTAAGGTGTGGCGGCTGGAGCATGGGCTAGAAGGTGTACAAAGCCCAAGGACCCAAAACCTAAAAGGTAATCCCTATAAATAGGGGGTTAACCTAAAAGGTATACATTCTCCATTCATCCTATTTACTATTCAGCTCAATGTACACACCCCACCCCTTTTGACTAAACGCCATATACGTGCACAGCGATCCATTATACTCCTCGATATTTGCCTTATAGATATCCTAGAGCAATCATAGTCCCTTTGGTATCTGCCTTATAGAAATCTTAGGGTATTCAACTGATCCAATATCAATATACTAGCCCTTCAGCTAAACATCTGTGTCCTTATACAAAACATTGGCACCGTCTGTGGGGATTGGTAAATTTTGATTCCAAACAACCAAAAATGGTTGCTGCTACCAGAAGTAATAGCCAGATGCTTTGGCAGGAGCAGTTGCCGGAGGATCCACCACAGTAAAAGCAGGAACGAACGGTTCAACTTGAACCTCAACAACATGAGAACTCGATTGTTCCAGATTACAACCAAGTGCAAGTGGAAGACGCATCTGATACTGCATCTTCCCCAGTATTCGCAGCAACCCCTCAGAATGGGATTGTCCAGCAAATGCAACCGCAAGTTCAACAGCAAAACCCTCCTCAGCAGTTTCAAGTCGAGAACCCGGACATTCATCTTTTGCAAAACATGTTGGGTTCATTGTTAAGGCGGATGGCTGAGATGGAATATTGTAACCGTCTTCAGAGACAAGAGGATATCCGACTGATGCAGGAGGATATGGATCGTCGAAATGCACTTTGGTGGCAAGAAGAGATTCAGAGAATGCAGTTGTTGGAAGAGCGTCTTGGACAGATGGAGGACCCTGTTTGTGACAGAAACCGAGATGCAAGTGGCCCAAGCCGGGCTAATATCCTTGTTCGTGACATAAACCGGGATGCAAGTGGCCTCAGTCAGGTTAATGCCTGAGCCTCTGCTCAAATTGCTGCTCAAGAACCACGGGTCAATGATGCTGAAAATAACTTGGTCAATCAAGACTGGGTTCAGATTATTAAAGTTTGGGGTCTAAATCATACACTCGCGAAGGACAAAAAAGTTGTAGACAACCTAGACGCCAGGAATAAGAGCCGAGATACGGTGCCCCTAACACAAAGTACGCCCGGAGGATATGGGAGGAAGTACGGCGGAGAGCATAATAGAAGTCATTTCTCTGACGAGATCGCGAATGCTCCTTACCCCAAGGATTTTGATTCAAGAGACTTGCCGAAATATAACAGAAGCCAGGATCCACAAGCCCATCTTAATACATTTGACATGGAGATGTTTGTGAATGGATTCGAAGGACACATCATACCCCGTTTATTTGCTGGCACATTGCGTGAAGCTACGTAGGCTTGGTTTCACACTTTACCTCCAAAGTCAATCCATAATTTTAATGTTCTAGAGGAAAAGTTCACACTGAATTTTGCAACAAGCAAGAAACAGCCAAAATCTGAGTTTACTCTCGGTAAGGTCAAGCAACAACCAGGGGAAACACTTCATAAATATCTAGACCCCTTAAAAGAGGTTGCTTTATAAGTGCCTGAATTGCCGGAAAATGTGCACCTCCATTTGGTTATAGCCGGCCTGGACGCTTAATCTCAGTTGGCAAAATCACTCTTTAAGTGGCCCGTCATGACCTTGCTGGATTTTAGAACATGGTCCAAGCAAAGACGACTATGCCGCTAAGTCTATTCTAAAGTATAAATTTCCTTTTTGGAATAATGTAAAGACGACTGTGTCGCCAAGTCTATTTTAAATTCCTTTTTGGAATCATGTAAAGACGACTATGTCGCCAAGTCTATTCAAATAAATGAAGAAATTTTCAGTTGAGAATTCCATTGCAAATTGTTCGAGTCGCACCAGTAAATAAATTCAGGGTAATGAAACTCGTTTCAAATAAAGCATGGAGCAAAGTGTAAATGAATCCAGGGTTATTAAACCCGTTTTCAAATCAAAGTAAGCAAATGAATTCAGGGTTATTATACCATTTTCAACTCAAGTATGAACGAAGTTGGGATCGTTGGACCCGTTTCCAGATAAAGAAGCTACAGCGAAAAGTCCTTGTGGCTGATGTACATCAAAATTGTTTTTCTGGGGTAATGAAGTGAACTGTCATGCTAACCCTGATCAGGTCGAAATGTTTAAAGTTTTGGTTAAAGAAAACTAAATTTGAGCATGTGACGGGTTGCCTTTACTCCTGATTAAATTTTGGTCAAATGCACTGGAACATAATGTGATGGATTAATTAAAATCTTCACAAATATGATACCTGGTTTTATTATCGGATGAATATCTAAGCAGATTCTGCGTGAATATTTTTGACTTTGGCCCAATCATTGAATAGAACTCTGAATTTGGGTTCATAAAGTGAATTCATCATTGCGGTGAAAATCAAGCTCGAAGATAAAGCCGGGTTGGAAAAGAAATAAGAAAGCTGAATGGTTTGCGCAAACAATAATTTTTTCTATTGATTTTGAGCTTCTTACATATAAAGTTCAGGAAAATAAATCGGGTAGTTATCCCGGGAAAAATTGTAAAGAAAGCAAACAAGGGGCTTCAGTGCCGTGATAAAAAATACAAGAGAAACCGGCATCCTGGCTCTTCAACAAGGTGGAGCTTCAGCATCCGGATCAGCATTTGATCGAACCTCCATCCCAGCCGGGTGGGGAACATTGGCCTCTTCACCCCTTTCCTCCTCTTGGTCTCCCTCCAAGAGGCTAATCGACTCGCCAACAAGAGAGGGAGGGGGTGGGATTAATTTCCCGTCATCAACGTAAGCCTTGTAATTCGCACCGGAGGTGTTCAGGTCAACACCGGGATTCAAAAGCTGGATTTGTTCCAGTGCATTGTTGAAGGACTCCTCCGTGCCATTTTTCAACTCGGAGATGTCGGCTTGGGCAGCTTTGAGAGCCTCCTCTCTGTCTTTCAGCCTCATCTCCAATTCCTCATGCATCTCCTTTACCATGTTCAGCGCATTTAGATCCTTCTCATGGGTTTGTAGCTCACGAAAGAGATCCGACTTCGTTTTTTGAAGCTCTTCCTTGGTCTGCACGAGCTCTTCGTATGTTTTCTCTTTCTCTGCCTTGGTCACTCGTAGTTCATCAAGCGCTTTGTTTACCTTCTCACGAGCCTTATTTTTCTCCGTGGTAACAAGCTCCAGCTTTTTATGAGTGTTGGCATATTTGTTTTTCAGCGCTCCCACGACTTGGCTCAATGCAGAGGCCCTCAAGGCGAGATGCTCAATATCTTGAAGCTCTTTAATCTCAACCTCAGTTAGGCGAGATGGCTCGAAGTAGTGCTGAGGAGGACGAAGACCGATCCGCAGTTCCTTATTCACCCCGTCATTCCAAATAATAGACTGGGACAGTTGGATAGGAGGAGGAGCAGGAGGAAGAGTCTGAGCAACAAGTTGATTAGTGGTTAGAGCTGTAGGAAGTGAGGGAGGAGAATTCAGAGCGGCTTCTTCAACAACAGAAGTAGAGGCCCTTCTTGTTTCTTGAGCTGGAATGTTCTTTGCACTTTTTGATCTCTTGGACAGGGCTCTTTTGCTGCTCGTCTCGGCTTCAGGGGCTGGTCGCTTTTTTCTCGTATCCGACCTCACGGCTGCTTCGTCACGGAGCACCACGTTTAGATAACCGGGCAGTTTTCTCATTCTTGGATCTGCAAATCAAGTGAACAAGGGTCATTTATCAATACAATAGGAAGTAAAAACACAAGGTTAAAGCAACAAGGGGTTTCCATACTAGTCGCTGAACCCAACCCGGCCTGGGGTTGAGAAATGAATTGCGCTGCGCTAAGGGGGCCATGTTGGTCGATATGGGGAAGTATAAAAGATGCCGCCTTGCCCTCAGATTCAGAGAAACTTGATATAGGAAAGCGGTATGAGGAGGTGGAAAAATTGTAATGGTCCTGAGTCCAATACAAGGGGAATTTCCCCTCTACTTCTCCGGATGTGAGGGTTTTGAGGAACCAAGGTCGCTGTCCGGTTTCAATGTACCGCCACCTTGAAGAAACCAGCTTTGAAATTCCTGAAGGAATCAGTAAAGACTTTGAAAAGTTTCCGGCCGGCGATACCCCGGAACGAAGTCCAACCCTTTTTGGTCGTCGGCTCTGTTACGGCATGATGGACGGCAAAAAAGTGAAAGAAAAGCGGTACTGTACAAGCTAGTTTCTCAAACAGACAGAAACGCTCAAAAGCGATAACAAAAGCCCAACTGTTGGGATGAAGTTGGGAAGGAGCAAGGTGTAAATGGTTGAGAATGGCGATTTGGAACTCGGTAAACGGAAAGCGAATACCGAGCCGGGTAATTAGGTCCCGGTAGAAGAAGAAGAAAGGTTCATCACTCGGGCCTTGGGAGCAAACGGATTCATCACCCAGGGGTAGACGAAGGGTATAGCTCCCTCCATTGCCAATAGGGAGCCGGGAAACCTCGACCGCGGTCAGTGTGGATTTAGTACGTAGCACCTCATCGGCCCACGGGTCTGAGTCTGTTGAAACCCTCAAGTGACTGGCAGAACTAGACTCCCCAGACATAGATCTCTCAGTATGGTGTGAAGAGGGTGAACCCATTTATACCTATAAAAAAATAGCGAAAATCAGAAACGGAAGGCATACCTGAATTAGGTGAGCTAAATTGTGAATAAGAAAAGGTCAATGAATTAGGGGGATCATTTGACACAAAATGATCCATGCCACCAAAGGCCGAGATGGTGTTGGAGGTTAGTTTATGCTGGCAGGAGGCCAAAATCGACTCGACTTCTGAGCCACGACCGCAATTGACGAGATCAATGCTTAAACAACAACACTCATCGCATGGATCGAAGACGTTCCCCGTATGGGATCCTGGTCTAGCTTGGTGTATACCTTTGGCTGGAAAATGCGAGAAGCCGGGAAAGATGTGCTATCATCCCGGCTATGAATTTTAAGTGGACAAGTAAGGGATCCCGAGTCAGTAATGCTCGAATCACGGTCCTCAAACTGTTGTAATTGGACTTTCTTTCTACTCCCACTACCCGGGGGTTTGCGAAGCAATGCCTCTTGCTTCTCTTCTTTAGTATGGGGAATTCCCCAGAGCCAATACCATGCTCTGAAAGGAAGTCTTTGAAGAACCTCATATTCCTCTTCTGGAATCGTTTTATCATGAACTGAAGAAGGGAAAGGAGTACCTTTACTCATGGATTTTCTAGAGACAGAACCAAGATACAAACATTATTGAGATGGCTCAGTTCAACCGTTTCAACCTCTTGGGCTTAGTGAGGAATTACCTAAAAGGTCATCATAGCCTTCCAATGCAAGTGTGTTTGGTTAAAAAGGGGGGAGAAGGGGGTAAGCATGATACTGGAAATTAGTAAGCAAAGATCAAAGAAGGAGAGTCCTAAACCCAGAAACCCTAAACCTACCTAGAAAGCAAGTTTTTTGAAAACACAGTCGAAGGAGCAGGAATAAAGCAAAAGAATAATGGTAAAAGAAGAACGTAAGTAACAAAAATACCTGATCTGGAAATGGTTGAAGGAAATTAAAAAGTGCTAATAAGAATATCGAAAGAAGTCAGCCTTGTATATCCCAACTAGTCTCAAATTTAAGCATACAAATTTATTATTAGTATTACAAAATTATTAAATACTTCTAACATGTATAATTTATAATCTTTCTAATAATAATTTAAATCAAATCGCACAAAGGGTGTTTACTTCTTGGCCAAAAAAATCAAATGGAGTTTGAATACCAAAAAATGAAGGATCTGGTGGTCATTAATTATTATCAGCCTTAGCTTGTCTCCCGTCATAATTCAGGAAAATGTTCTACAAAATTGATGGTTACAACTCTTAATTTATTTTTAATTTGAACTTGATTGAAAAAAAAAAAAAAAGGCTATATATTGCATTAGATGTTTTACAAAACCCATTAGATTATAGCTACGTTTTCCACTTTATCTGATTAACTGATTTCCACACACAAGGCAGGCATGCACAAAAAATATCCCAAATTTTGCTGTTTTCTCATTCTCAGACTCTAATATTGCTTGCTATGACGTCTAAACTTTTTGCAGCTATTTGTATACACTAGAGTAATTGAATATACTGTTTAGATTGTACTTCTCTCATATCAGTGCAAAGTTAAAAGAAGAACAAGTAAAAAAATGTAAGTGACAGCTACAATTGCTACCATATCACTCTTACTTTTGAGAATTGAGGGTGTGATATCGGACATAAACCTCTACGTAATTAGTGCATATATATAACTAACAGAAAGCACAGATCAGAAAATGAAGGGTTTGATTTTCATACCAGATTATAAGGTTCCACAATTCAGTTGATGATTCTTGGCTTCCAAATTTTCAAGATCCACATAAAAAGAATTCAACTTATATAGATTTAGCAGAGGGACAGAAAGAAGCGTTTCACTATGATGAAGAACTCAACTTATTAATATTATAATCTTGTGCGTTAATTTTTTTTAATGTACAGTTGTATGGCTTTTGATGATCTAATTTGATTCAATTATATGACTAACGTGGGATATTCTACTCATTAAGAACAAATTACATTTAAAAATATATATTGAAGTAGATTTGACGTACTAATTTATGTGGGTTAGAATGATTTCAATTGAGGTTTTTCAGATTATTTTTTGTATTTTATCTTACATTCCTTTTTTTTTTTTTACAAGAACTTGATAATTTCACTGTTCAGTTATCAATGTATCACTATTTATTTCTTGGATTCATCAATCTCTCGTAAATAATGGAGACAATAATAATTTATAGTCGTTCTTTGTCCTAGTTTATACCAAGGAAGATTAGATTTCATATGCAAATTTTGAATATGATAGATAATATATGATGTAGCCTATAACTACTTGTTATTTTAAATATTAACATTTTAGCTTTCAAATGTGTCGTCACTTGGTCATGTGATCGATAGGAATGAAAAACTAAAAAGGAATACTAAATTCAGTTAAACTCGCAGGTTTTTTTTTTTTTTTATAACAAGAATCAAATCAAATAAAAACAAATAAAAAGTCGCAGGTTTACATACTGAATCTATCGTTTTTACGTTTATATCTTACAAAATTGTATTAACCCCCTCTTAAACTCATGTAAACTTTTTCAATTTGATCATGCTCAATAGCTTTATATATGAATTTTATAGGAATTTCTTTTTTAAATATAACAAATTATGAGTATTGATGTATTTAATTTCAATTATTTAGATTTAAAATATTTTAAATCAAATTATTGTCTTTTTTATATTTTAATTATTTAATTATACACTATTGATACCTATTTAATAATAAAAGTAAAGTATTTGAAGTTTAGAATTTGAGTTTATGATATAAGTTTACATTACTATCACGAGTTTACTTAAACTTTTGAGTTTAACCAGGGGTGCCTAATACTAGAATAAATAATTGCTTATATATGGCCGGCCATTACCTCATATTGGTATCTTTGTAAATTATTATGATTTCGATATCATTGATCTTTGACACCTACCTTTATTTTTGGCCCCTACTTTTATGAAGTAACTCATTTGAAGATTGAGGCCTCAAAGATAAATTAATTTTAAATGGATTAGTTGGATAAATCATACTTGTTTTTATCTTTTTTTTTTATCTGAAATCATTCAAATTATTTGTCTAATTACCATTATAACAGCCAAATTTAAAATTCTCAACTGATGATTTCAAAATAAAAATATTTTTTTAAAAAAAAAATCACATTATCTAAGAGATAATATTTATTTTAGATTGATATCCATTAAGATAATTTTTAAAAAATAAAATTAAAAAAATCTAAATGTGAACGGTCTAGATTAGGTGCTCATAAGAGTGATAAGTACCAACTGTTGTGAAATCTGCACAATTTAAATAAATTTAGACGTACGGTCAAGATTTTAAAATTAGGAGAATATTATTAAAGTCCAAACAATGAAAAAAAAATTTCAGAAATTTCAGAAAAGTCTCCACTGATAATTGAAAAGCTATTATTGATAAGTGAGAGTATGATATTAAAACCCAGACTAGATTGGTCTGGTTGACCCAGAAACCAGCAACAATGCTAGTTGGCCGGTCTAGCTAAGGCCTTGACTAGGAGGAAAACTGACCCAGTGTGACTCAAGTGACCCGAGGTAACTCGGATCACCCTGAGGTAACCAGCCGAGTTAATTTAGAAAATAAAGGGGTTCACATTAAGTGTTTGTCCTTATGTGATTGTCCCTCTGATTAAAGGGATAAGACATTTTCTTTTTATATATTTTATTTATTTAGATTAAATTATATGCTACTTTCTAAAAAAAAGTTTACACTCAATATTTTAAATTAATTAGTTTTTAGGATACTGGTGTTACAACACAAATATTTCTAAATACAAGACTGAAAACTAATTAATTTGAAATACTAAATACAAAAAAAAATCAGAGAGGGGCATATAATTTAATCTAAATAAATAAAAAATAATAAAAAATGTCTCATTCGTTTAATTAGAGGAACAAATATATAAGAAGCACAGAGAAACAAATTATGTGCTTCCTAAGTTGAGTTCTTCTTTAGTTCATCAGCTTCGAACATAAAGCAGCGTGGGACAACATAGATGAATGAAATCTAAAACAAAGAAGAGAATGAGGAGACGTTTGCAGAGAGAAATGATGAAGAGTCAGCTTGAGATTTAAAAACCATTGGAACTTTTCTTTTCTTTTTTTTGGTCAAAAAAACCATATATAGGATATTTGGGGATTACAATTTACAAAGTAACGTATCAATCCCTAATAATATTCAAAAGGGAATGTGACCTTTTTTCTTGTCCAAAAGATAAGGGTCATGGGACTCTACATTGATTTAGGAGCAGAGATTTTATTTTTTATCAATTAATTACTGTCAAATGAATTTTTTATGACTTTTATTGAGAATTTACATTTTCACTTTTGTAAATATTATACATTTATTTATTTCTTACTTTGATTTAAATACCTTCATTTTATTTTTATTTAATTAACCAATATATATTTAAAATATATTATTTTAATAATTATTGGTCTTACATCGGTTAACCTCGATTTGACCCACAGAACTTTAATTCAACATCAACACCAATTCAATTATCGGTCCAGTTTTTAGTACCTTAAGTGAAAAAATTATTATTGACAAGTTATGAGATTTGTTAATATATTATTTCTCTTTATTGAAACTTAAATGATATTCTCCCTTTAAAATTTGTTACTAATGATTTTTAAATAAAAATTATTTTTTTTTTTGAAAACTTCTAGTTAAAATTTTATCTCTATTTTAGATTTTATACTTAAAAAAATATTTTTTAAAAATAAAAGTAAACACAATTTTTTTTTTTTTTAACCAAAGAGAAACATAGAGTAATAATCGTGGAATTGTATAGTTATACCATATAGATCAAATTTCTAGTAAAATTATTTCAAAAAACCAATTTGTATATGCTTATAATTAAACTGTTTTTTAAAATGTGATTGAAGCTTCAACTGTGCTTTGGATTGAAATGCACCTATAAAATGTAATGTGATGTGGATGGAAGATATTCTGGTAAGCTTACTGAGAACGGTGGTGGAGGCCGGATGAGGAAGAGAAGGGAAGAAGTGAGTGATTAGAAGTACCTCGACTTTTTAGAAAAATGTTGATAGATTAAATTACTGGTAGACTAATGTAAATTAAAATTTTACATGTCAACTTAAATTTGGCAGACCATTAGTCATATATCGTTTCAATATTTTGACGTACTCTATTATTTAGAATCAATGAAATGTAATTGTATCTCTACCATAAACAATTGTGTTTGATGTTTTGCAGTAGACTGTTTTATTGTTAAATGATATGGATACAAATTTGTATTAGGAAAAAACAATATGTTTATAAAGACTTTAGTTTAAAAAAATTAAGTTTTAAAACAAAACATCACTCTTAAATGTTTAAGGTTCCAATTTTTATCGATCAAACATTTAACTATCGAATAAAAAATACGTATATCAATCTAAAAGATATTGTTTTAGATAATTACTATTTATAAAGGATTTTTGTCTCTACAATTTATTAATGCATATATGTTTGATCTATTTTTTACCAAGTTACATAATTAAGTAATGTTATAATTTTAATTTTATACACAAATTTCTTTAATTTTTGGAATTTATTATGAAATTTAATGTTAAAAATATTTAAAATAAAATTGTATCCTTTATATGAAATTACCATAAAACCTGATGCCGTTTTTAGTCATTTGAGCATGAAAAAGTGATTTTGATAATAATATCTAAACACTATCATTTTATCAAAATTATTGTTTTTCATAGAATCTATTCTGAAAAATCACGTTTTCCACTTTTTTTCCTGAAACTATTCTCTAAAAGCTAATATAAACACTCTTAATATAATATAAAAGTAATTACATACCCAGACACTACCATGACTTTCAGTCTTTCATACTTCCTTTCATTAAAAAAAAAAGTAAAATTGTCCAAAGAGAATGGAAAAATGACGATGAATAAAATTTAAAAATAGAAATAAAATAGTATTTAATTATCTCTCTTTTTCTTGGCTTTTTAATTGAAAAAATAAGAAAGATTTCTTGGCCGGCCCAAGAATAGACCAATTATCAACAAATGACGTTGAGAACTACCCCCAACAACCACCCCTCGTCTTTGGGTTCAATTGGTGAGGGGGTTCGATCCCTACGTTGGTCAAGGCGTTAGGGGAAGCATCCTAGGGGTCTAGGAAGCAGTGGAAACGCTAGTAGAGGTGGAGGCATGTGTATTCTCTGTCCAGTATGTCCTGTGGACTGGACTCCAAGCGCCCTGCCCTTAGATTGTGGGTGAGCCCAATCCCTTTCCTAAAATTTTGTTATAAAAAAAACTACCCCAACAACCACTTTGAGAAACCAGAGAAAGAGAGAATTCATTTTGTAAATATTTATTATGTTATTCATACTTTAAAATTAAGATATGAAATCCAATTGGATTTATGTTTTATAGTTGATACTACCTCCGGTCTTAATTATAGGAACACTTGTATAGTATAAATTGCACTATAAAAGTGCTCCTATAATTAGGACCGGAGGAAGTATTATATATAGGAATGTATGCAAGTAAATTCTTTTATTAAAACTGTATAAATAAAAGTTATATTTTTCAAAACTCAGGTTTTTTATGAAATAAATAACACATTAGACAAATTTTTATTAGTGTTGCTAAGAAATTTAGGGTTTTTAATCTGCAACATAATGTCTGTTTGTTAAAAATGTATGTTGGTTTATTTAAAATACTCTTTTAAATAATTTGTATTGAAACTATCACTTGATACTAATTCCTTTAAATGTGCAATTAATAAATAAATAAACAAACATGGGGCCAATCTGGATAAAATTCTTTTATGTATGATCAAATTTAACCTCCAACTAGCTCTTATATTAAGAATATGAAACCGCATTATCTTTTTCATTTGTACGTTCTTTTCTTTATAGCCCCATTCACGGGTCCGGCAACAAAGAGAATTAACAATAATTAGTAAATTAACAAATACAAATAAGGAAGTTGGCAAGAGTTAACAACTCCACTTCTTCACTTTCTCAAAATTTTATGGGCATAAGAATCACTATAATATATATAATTAATAAATTAACAGGTACAGATAAGAGTATGGATGTCCAAGAACTGGGTCAGACCGAATTGGAGGTCAATCCGAGGTCTGGCCCAATAGGACCTCGGGCTGGATATGTCAGCCTGAGGTCCAGTTCGGTCTGGTACTAGCTCGAGGTCGGGCTGGACCGAACCGGACCGAGGACTCCCTGGATTAGTCCAGGCAGTCCAATTTTTTTTCTTTTGCCTTCTTGAGAGGCAATATTTTAGCTCTAGTTTTACCTGACTTCCGAAAGTAATAAAAAGTAACTGAGTGAAAAGTGATTCTTATAAGTTAAAAAGCATATTAGGATGTTCAGACTCCAATGAGTGGTTGAGTGTAGTGGTGATTTACAAAAAAATAAATAAATTCCGAGTAAGACCGGACCGTCCAAGGGGTCTAAGCCCCTGGGCCAAAGTCCGGTCCAACCCAAGCAGTCTGGTCCGGTTTGGTCCAGTCAAATTGTCTTGGACCAAACTTTTTTTGCGCAGACCGAGTTGAACCGGGTCAAGCCGGACCAACCAGACTGTCGGGTTTTTTGTACAACCCTAGATAAAAGAACTAACAACACATTGGTTTGGAGGTCATTCATTGAATTGGTTGGTGATAAATTTTTGGAAATAAAACAATGAAATTTAATAAATGAAATACGTACGGAATACACCCCCAGAAACAAAAGTAATATTACTGTGAATGAGCAAGACAGATAAGAGAGAGTCACATACTCAACAATTATATTGGTTCGGACTCAAACAAAGTAACTGACCTAATTTCAATATTTAGAAATAGAAGCAGCTTGCTTATATGACCCGGGCCTTGAATCATGACGAAGAAGGCAGGAAGAGGGTGGAGAAGACGGAGCGCAACACCCATACCTTTAATAGCATTTGAACGCGCGTTTCAAGTTAAGGCATCCATCAAAAAATTTGGGTGAAAGCATCAAATATGAAACAGCTTCAGAACTGGATCGTTGTTCAAAAGTCACAGTGTTGTGTTCATTATGATTCCCATTCCATGAGATTGACACATATCACACCATCCATTTTATGAAATACATCAGTGAATCAGAATGTTGATGAGTTGTTTAAGGAGCTAAATGATAATCAGATAATACTATTTCATTAAACTACATATACGTACAGATATTATATTTTATAAACGTTCCAACTTTCAAGCCTGCGTCAAAGGAACTGATCATCACCTTAGCTAACTAATAAAATTATCGTGTAGATTTCTACACAGATTCATCAAATTCAGATACTGACCCAGTTTCGATAAGCCTTCAACCTCATTTTGTTGGAATAAACCGTCACAGATTTTAATTTTTTCTTCCTCTTGTATCTTATTTCAAGCATTAATCGGTGTCGTCGCCATATATATTATGTGCTCCATATCTCCACTGCTTCTTTGTCACAAAACCTCATCTTTCCAAAACATCTTGTTGATTTCCGTCGGGATTAGAGGGCACAGGGTTTGATCAACCTCTTCTTCTTCAACAAAGCTTTTGTTTCTCTTGCCGATGATAATGGTGTAACTGTTATCTTTTAAAATATATTTTTTAAATCAACTTCTCTTAAATGTAGATTGATTTGATTCTTTTGCCTTATTCTTTTTATCAACTATATGTTATTATCTTTGCAAAACAATCGTCTTCAAATTTTATAATCATCAAAACATGAGAATTTGACATTTCCGTTCTTTTTTATGATGGAAAAACCTTGATGCAATAAATTAATACTAGAGAGACTTACTCCCCCTAATATATGCACCAACATAGTAATGTGAAGAATTAGGCATAAATTAGAAAGAATATATGTTAATATGATGCCCATTTGCTATATGGCCCAACAAGGGCAATTAGTACCAAGATCCAACTATAATGAAGGAAGATCCTAATCAGCCTATAATCAAGGCTATAATCATGGAGTATCCAAATAAAGGGTCTCAACCCTAAGGTGTGGCGGCTGGAGCATGGGCCAGGAGGCGCAAAAAGCCTAAGGACCCAAACCCTAAAAGGTAATCTCTATAAATAGGGGGTTAACCTAAAAGGTACACATTCTCTATTCATCCTATTTACTATTCAGCTCACTGTACACACACCCCACCCCTTTTGGCTAAACGCCATATACGTGCACAATGATCCATTATACTCCTCGGTATTTGCCTTATAGATATCCCGGAGCAATCATAGTCCCTTTGGTATCTGCCTTATAGATATCTTAGGGTATTCAATTGATTCAATATCAATATACTAACCCTTCAGCTAGACATCTGTGTTCTTATACAGAACATTGGCACCATCCGTGGGGATCGGTAAATTTCGATTCCAAACAACCAAAAATGGTTACTGCTACCAGAAGTAGTAGCCAGATGCTTTGGCAGGAGTAGTTGCCGGAGGATCCATCACCGCAGAATCAGGAACAAACGGTTCAACTTGAGCCTTAACAACATGAGAACTCGATTGTTCCAGATTACAACCAAGTGCAAGCGGAAGATGCATCTGATATTGCATCTTCCCCAGTATTCGCGGCAACCCCTCAGAATGGGATTGTCCAACAAATGCAACCGCAAGTTCAACAGTAAAACCCTCCTCAGCAGTTTCAAGTCGAGAACCCGGACATTCACCTTTTGCAAAACATGTTGGGTTCATTGTTAAGGCGGATAGATGAGATGGAACATTGTAACCGTCTTCAGAGACAAGAGGATATCCGACTGATGCAGGAGGATATGGACCTCCATAATACACTTTGGTGGCAAGAAGAGATGCGGAGAATGAAATTGTTGGAAGAGCGTCTCGGACGAATGGAGGACCCTGTTGGTGACATAAACCAGGATGCAAGTGGCCCTAGCTAGCTTAATGCCCGAGCCTTCGCTCAAGTTGCTGCTCAAGAACCACGAGTCAATGATGTTGGAAATAACTTGGTCAATCAAGATCAGGTTCAGATTACTGAAGTTCGAGGTCTAAATCATACACTCACGAAGGACAAACAAGTTGCAGACAACCTAGACGCCAGGAATAAGAGCCGAGATACGGTGCCCCCAACACAAAGTACGCCCGAAGGATATAGGAGGAAGTACGGCGGAGAGAATAATAGAAGTCATTTCTCTGACGAGATCGCGAATGCTCCTTACCACAAGGATTTTGATTCAAGAAACTTGCCGAAATATAACAGAAGCCAGGATCCGAAAGCCCATCTTAATACATTTGACATGGAGATGTTTGTGAAGGGATTCGAAGGACACATCATACCCCGTTTATTTGCTGGCACATTGCATGGAGCTACGTAGGCTTGGTTTCACACTTTACCTCCAATGTCAATCTAGAATTTTAATGATCTTGGAGAAAAGTTCACGCGGAATTTTGCAACAAGCAAGAAACAGCCAAAATCTGAGTTTACTCTCGGTAAGATCAAGCAACAACCAGGGGAAACACTTCATAAATATTTGGACCCCTTAAAAGAGGCTGCTTTATAAGTGCCTGAATTGCCGGAAAATGTGCACCTCCATTTGGTTATAGCCGGCCTGGACGCTTCATCTATGTTTGCAAAATCACTCTTTAAGTGGCCCGTCATGACCTTGCTGGATTTTAGAACATGGTCCAAGCAATACCTGGAGTTAGAACAAATGGAAATTGCCAATAATGTGATAAAGGAAAGGAGGAGTCCACCTCCAAGAGGGAAAGAACAACATGGAGGTCGAAATCAAGACTTTTGTGGACGAAACCTGGAAAATAAATCTTGGGGTAGCAAGTTTGAAGGAAAGTATGAGAAATACACTCCCTTGAACATTTCGTGTTTCCAAGTTTGGAAGGAGGTAGCCTTAACAGAAATGAAGAAAGTTGACCAACCTCGACTGCTTCACAACAAGGCTACCTTAAATCAATCTCGGTTCTGCGAATTCCATGACCAACCGGGACATACTATAGATCAATGCTGGGATCTAAGAGACGCGATTGAAAAGTTCGTCCGGGAAGGCAAATTGCGGCAATATGTGATCAAAACTTAGGGGCAGAAGAATAATAAGTGCAGCAAGGAGGACAGAGTAAGAGCCCGATCCTTGGGAAGAGAAGGAAGGATAAGAAGCAGAAGAAACTAGAAGGTGGCAGTGATGAATTTCCTGAACCTGAGTTCGACTGTACTGTAATCAGTAGAGCACTCGGAGGAGAGGGAGACACAATGAGTCAGAGGAAGAAGTATTTAAGGGAGGTCCTATCAATAAAAGATCTGCCAAAGTTCAAAGAAGACTCGAGCAAACCAGAGCCTCCTCTTTTGTGTTTTACTATAGAAGATTATAAGGACGTAATTCCAGGCCATCACGATGGGCTGGTGATTACGAGAACGCTAGTGAGTTGTCGGGTGAAGACGATTTTTATGGATGCCCGAAGCTCGGTGGAATTATCCTCTGGGATGCCTTCAAGAGGATGAACCTGGATCCTGAAGACTTAAAGCTGTGCAAGACAACCCTCACAGGGTTCAATGGGGAGCACACCGTCCTAAGGGGTACATAGATCTCAGAGTAACGCTAGGAACCAAAGAAGCGTTCAAGTCAGAGCGTGTTAGGTTCGTTGTTGCTGATTTCCCATCTACTTATAACATGATCTTGGGGAGGCCCACCATTCACAACTGGGATATGCTAGTGTCCACTAAACATCATAAATTGAAGATGATGAGTAACAAGAATAAAGTTGTTACCATCAAATGAGACCAAAAAGAATCTCGGCGGTGTTATTTCGAAATGATAAAAGAGAGTGACGGTGGCCGAGGCTGAGGTCTTGAGGCCGGAACCAGGCGGAGATTGGAGGACCTTGTCTTGGGTATTGAGATGGGACAAGTCACTAAAATTGGCAAAGCATTGGACCCCGAAGTCAAGGTTGAGCTGAAAAAATTTCTAAGGGAAAACCAGGACGTATTTGCCAGGAAGTCGTCCGAGATACCAGGAATTGATCCCAGCTTTTGCTGTCACAAACTGGAAATTTATCCGGGGTCAATCTCGGTTGTGCAAAAGAAAAGGAAGCTTGGTCCAAAGAGGGGGCAGGCCTTGTAGAAGCACGTTAAGGAATTACTGGATGTCGGATTCATCTGGGAAGTATAGTACACCACTTGGTTATCTAACGTTGTAATGGTCAAGAAACCAAGTAAGAAATGGAGAGCCTGCACAGACTACACTGACTTGAACCAGGTGTATCCCAAGGATGCTTATCTAATACCCAGTATTGACTAGTTGGTTGACAACTCGTCTAGTTTCCAATTACTTTCTTTCATGGACGCATACTTTGGATACAACCAAATCGCATGCATCCAGAAGACCAGGAAAAGACGGCCTTTATAATGGAGAAGGCCAATTATTGTTATAACGTAATGCCCTTTGGGCTGAAGAACGTAGGGGCCACATACCAAAGAATGATGAATAAATTTTTGAAGACCAGCTTGGCAAAAATGTGGAGGTCTATATTGACGACATGATTGTCAAATCGGCCGATCCCGCCTGGCATATCCGAGATTTGCGATAGACGTTTGACAAGTTGAGAGCGTTTTGAATTCATCTGAATCCAGCCAAGAGCGCCTTTGGAGTCCCCGCGGGAAAATTCTTGGGATTTTTATTGACAAACAGAGGGATCAAAGCCAACCCAGATAAATGCAAAGCCATGTTGGACATGAAAGCCCGTAAGAATAAAAAAGAGATCTAGCAGCTGACAGGCAGATTAGTTGCTTTGACCAAATTTTTGCCAAAGTCAGCAGAGAACGCTCTTCCCTTCTTTAAGTTGCTGAAGAAGGAGGCTCAAGGCGGGTAGAACCCATAATTTGAGGTAGCATTCACAAAGATAAAGCAGTGTTTAGCTGCCCCGCTGGTCTTGTCTAAGTTAGATCCGAGAGAGATTTTGATTTTGTACCTATCCATGGGAGAAGAAGTAGTAAGTATTGTGTTGGTCAGAGAAACGGAAAATGGCCAAGTGCCAGTATATTTTGTAAGCCGGGCTCTATAAGGCTTAGAGTTGAAATATTAGAAGCTGGAAAAAATGGCATTTCCCTTACTCACTACTGCAAGACGGCTCCGCTCATATTTTGAAGGTCACCTGATCATGGTCAGGACGAGTCAACCAATCCGGTAGGTGCTCCATAAACTGGATTTGGCTGGAAGAATGATCAGCTGGGCGATAAAGCTGTCCGAATTTAATATCACCTATGAAGCTCGGCACTCTATTAAATCGCAATCCTTGGCGGATTTCGTGATGGAACTAACCCCACCAGATGAATGGGAGACCAGAGATGCGGAAACCTGGAAAGCGTTCGTCGCTGACTCATCAAACACTAAAGGAAGTGGAGCTGGGATTATTGTAGAAAGCCTGAAAGGGGTTTCAATGGAGCACTCCCTCTAGCTCAATTTTCTGACTTCAAACATCAAGCAGAGTATGAAGTGCTCCTTGCTGGGTTACTTCAGGCTAGAGAAAATGGAGCCAAGAAAGTTTAAGTTTCCACCGACTCTCACCTTGTGGCGGCGCAAATTGAAAGGACATATCAAGCCAAGGGCCCTTTGCTGTTAAAGTACTTGGGGAAGGTGAAAGAAGCCATGAAAGACTTTGAAAATGTGACTATCGTCCACATCCCAAGAGAAGAAAATACCAGGGTCGACATCCTATCTAAATTGGCAAGTACAAAGAGCCCGGGTAATCATCAAACTGTGATCTAACAAAGTTTGTCGGAGTTAAGTTGTGTCATGGCGATCTCAGCAACCCATGATTGGAGAAAACCAATTGTCGACTACCTTGAAAGAGGAGTCCTCCCCGACGACTCAATTGAAGCAAAGAAGTTGGTGCAGTAAGCAGCCTTACATGCGGTGGTGAATGATCAGCTGTATCGCAAAGGTTTGTATTCTCCAATGCTAAAATGCCTGAATTCTGAAGAGGCCAATTATGTTCTGGCCGAGATCCACGAAGGCATCAATGGGCAGTACATGGGGGCCAAGGCGCTAGCTCGGAAAGCCTTACGAGCTCGTTATTACTAGCCAACAATGGAAGCTAATTCGAAAGACCATGTGCAAAAATGTGGTAGCTATCAAAAACACACCAAGATAATATGGTCTCCCGCAGCAGAGTTAAAGTCTATCTCGGCTCCATGGCCATTTTTTAAGTGGGGTTTGGATCTGTTAGGACCATTTAAGGAAGCTCCAAGATAATTGTGATGGCTCATAGTAGTTGTCGATTACTTCACCAAGTTGATAGAAGTTGAGCCGGTGGAGACAATCACATCGGCTCGGGTGTAGAGATTTTTCAAAAGAAACATCATATCCTGATTTGGGATCACCGCGAAGGTAGTCACGGATTATGGAACCCAGTTTATCGATAAGGGTTTCCAAGAAATGATGTCTGGCTTCTAGATCAAGTAACACTTTGCCTCTGTGGAACATCCCCAATCCAATAGGCAAGTTGAGGCAGCAAACAAAGTCATAGTGGATGGATTAAGGAAGCGGATGGAAGAGCAAAGTCCAGTTGGGTGGAGCAGCTATACTATGTATTGTGGGGGTACCAGACCAGCATTTAAACATCAACTATGGAAACTCCCTTTAGATTAACGTATGGATGTGAGGCTATGATCCCGGTGGAGATTGGCCAGCCTTCGTGGAGGAGAGTCAAAGTTCTTTAGGAAGAAAGGGAGAACAGTGAAGCATTAGTAGTAGAGTTGGATCTTATAGATGAAGTCAAAATCACGGCACATTGTCGTGATATGGCCACAAAACAACTCATCGTGGCTAGGTATAATAAAAAAAATGAAGCCTCGGTCATTTGAAAAAAGGTGACATGATTCTTCAAAGAGCCGACATAGGCAATAAAAACGTCAGAGATGGAAAGCTTGCTGCAAATTGGGAAGGCCCTAACCGGGTTAGAGAAAATCTCGACAAAGGAGCCTATATGCTGGAGACTCTGGAAAAGAAGGCAATCAAGAGAACGTGGAACGCGGAAAATCCAAAAGTATACTACAGTTAAAACCGAGTTACAGGCGAAGACGACTATGCCGCCAAGTCTATTCTGAAGTATAAATTTCCTTTTTGGAATAATGTAAAGATGACTGTGTCGCCAAGTCTATTTTAAATTTCTTTTTGGAATCATGTAAAGACGACTATGTCGCCAAGTCTATTCAAATAAATGAACAAATTCTCAGTTGAGAATTCCATTGCAAATTGTTCGAGTCGCACCAGTAAATAAATTCAGGGTAATGAAACCCGTTTCAAATAAAGCATGGAGCAAAAAGTAAATGAATCCAGGGTTATTAAACCCGTTTTCAAATCAAAGTAAGTAAATGAATTTAGGGTTATTAAACCCATTTTCAACTCAAGTATGAATGAAGCCGGGATCGTTGGACCCGTTTCCAAATAAAGAAGCTGCAGCGAAAAGCCCTTGTGGCTGATGTACATCAAAATTGTTTTTTTGCGGTAATGAAGTGAACGGTCATGCTGACCCTGATCAGGTCGAAATGTTTAAAGTTTTGGTTAAAGAAAACTAAATTTGAGCATGTGACGGGTTTCCTTTACTCCGGATTAAATTCTGGTCAAACACACTGGAACATAATGTGATGGATTAATTAAAATCTTCACAAATATGATACCTAGTTTTATTATCGGATGAATAGAAGCAGATTCTGTGTGAATATTTTTGACTTTGGCCCAATCATTGAATAGAACTCTGAATTTGGGTTCATAAAGTGAATTCATCATTGCGGTGAAAATCAAGCTCGAAGATAAAGCCAGGTTGGAAGAGAAATAAGAAAGCTGAATGGTTTGCGCAAACAATAAGTTTTTCTATTGATTTTGAGCTGCTTACATATAAAGTCCAGGAAAATAAATCGGGTAGTTATCCCAGGAAAAATTGTAAAGAAAGCAAACAAGGGGCTTCAGTGCCCTGATAAAAAATACAAGCAAAACCGGCATCCTGGCTCTTCAACAAGGTGGAGCTGCAAAGATCCGGATCGATTTGATCGGACCTCCATCCCAGTAGGGTGGGGAACATTGGCCTCTTCACCCCTTTCCTCATCTTGGTCTCCCTCCAAGAGGCTAATCGACCCGCCAACAAGAGAGGGAGGGGGTGGGATTAATTTCCCGTCATCAACGTAAGCCTTGTAATTCGCACCGGAGGTGTTCAGGTCAACACTGGGATTCAAAAGCTGGATTTGTTCCAGTGCATTGTTGAAGGACTCCTCTGCGCCATTTTTCAACTCGGAGATGTCGGCTTGGGCAGCCTTGAGAGCCTCCTCTCTGTCTTTCAGCCTCATCTCCAATTTCTCATGCATCGCCTTTACCATGTTCAAGACATTTAGATCCTTCTCATGGGTTTGTAGCTCACGAAAGAGATCCGACTTCGTTTTTTGAAGCTCCTCCTTGGTCTTCACGAGCTCTTCATATGTTTTCTCTTTCTCTGCCTTGGCCACTCGTAGTTCATCAAGCACTTTGTTTACCTTCTCACGAGCCTTATTTTTCTCCGTGGTAACAAGCTCTAGCTTTTTATGAGTGTTTGCATATTTGTTTTTCAGCGCTCCCACGACTTGGCTCAATGCAGGCCTTCAAGGCGAGATGCTCAATATCTTTAAGCTCTTTAATCTCGGCCTCAGTTAGGCGAGATGGCTCGAAGTAGTGCTGAGGAGGACGAAGACCAATCAGCAGCTTCCTTATTCACCCCGTCATTCCAAATAATAGACTGGGACAGTTGGATAGGAGGAGGAGGAGGAAGAGTCTGAGTAACAAGTTGATTAGTGGTTAGAGCTGTAGGAACTGAGGGAGGAGAATTCAGAGCGGCTTCTTCAGCAGCAGAAGCAAAGGCCCTCCTTGTTTCTTGAGCTGGAATGTTCTTTGCGCTTTTTGATCTCTTGGACAGGGCTCTTTTGCCGCTCGTCTCGGCCAGCGCTGGTCGCTTTTCTCTCGTATCCGACCTCACGGCTGCTTCGTCACGGAGAACCACGTTTAGATAACCGGGCAATTTTCTCATTCTTGGATCTGCAAATCAAGTGAACAAGGGTCATTTATCGATACAATAGGAAGTAAAAACACAAGGTTAAAGCAACAAGGGGTTTCCATACTAGTCGTTGAACCCAACGCGGCCTGGGGTTGAGAAATGAATTGCGCTGCGCTAAGGGGGCCATGTTGGTCGATATGGGGAAGTATAAAAGATGCCGCCTTGCCCTCAGACTTAGAGAAACTTGAGATAGGAAAGCGGTATGAGGAGGTGGAAAAATTGTAATGGTCCTGAGTCCAGTACAAGGGGAATTTCCCCTCTACTTCTCCGGATGTGAGGGTTTTGAGGAACCAAGGTCGCTGTCCGGTTTCAACAGCCGCCACCTTGAAGAAACCAGCTTTGAAATTCTTGAAGGAATCAGTAAAGACTTTGAAAAGTTTCCGGCCGGCGATACCCCGGAACGAAGTCCAACCCTTTTTGGTCGTCGGCTCTGTTACGGCATGATGGACGGCAAAAAAGTGAAAGAAAAGCGGTACTGTACAAGCTAGTTTCTCAAACAGACAGAAACGCTCAAAAGCGATAACAAAAGCCCAACTGTTGGGATGAAGTTGGGAAGGAGCAAGGTGTAAATGGTTGAGAATGGCGATTTGGAACTCGGTAAATGGAAAGCGAATACCGAGCCGGGTAATTAGGTCCCTAGAAGAAGAAGAAAGGTTCATCACTCGGGCCTGGGAGCAAACGGATTCATCACCTGTGGGTAGACGAAGGGTATAGCTCCCTCCATTGCCAATAGGGAGCCGGGAAACCTCGACCGCGCGGTCGGTGTGGATTTAGTACGTAGCACCTCATCGCCCACGGGTCCGAGTCCATTGAAACCCTCAAGTGACCGGCGTAACTAGACTCCCTGACATAGATCTCTCAAGATGGTGTGAAGAGGGTGAACCCATTTATACCTATAAAAAAAGCGAAAATCAGAAACCGAAGGCATACTTGAATTAGGTGTGCTACATTGTGAATAAGAAAAGGTCGATGAATTAAGGGGATCATTTGACAAAAATGATCCATGCCACCAAAGGCCGAGATGGTGTTGGAGGTTAGTTTATGCTGGCAGGAGGCCAAAATCGACTCGACTTCTGAGCCACGACCGCAATTGACGAGATCAATGCTTAAACAACAACACTCATCGAATGGATCGAAGACGTTCCCCGGATGGGATCCTGGTCTAGCTTGGTGTATACCCTTTGGCTGGAAAATGCGAGAAGCCGGGAAAGATGTGCTATCATCCCGGCTTTGAATTTTAAGTGGAGAAGTAAGGGATCCTGAGTCAGTAACGCTCGAATCACGGTTCAAGCTATTGTGATTGGACTTTCTTTCTACTCCCACTACCCGAGGGTTTGCGAAGCAATGCCTCTTGCTTTTCTTCTTTAGTACGGGGAATTCCCCAGAGCCAGTACCGTGCTCTGAAAGGAAGTCTTTGAAGAACCTCATATTCCTCTTCTAGAATCGTTTTATCATGAACCGAAGAAGGGAAAGGAGTACCTTTACTCATGGATTTTCTAGAGACAGAACCAAGATACAAACATTATTGAGATGGCTCAGTTCAACCATTTCAACCTCTTGGGCTTAATGAGAAATTACCTAAAAGGTCATCATAGCCTTCCAATGCAAGCGTGTTTGGTTAAAAAGGGGGGAGAAGGGGGTGAGCATTAATCTGGAAATTAGTAAGCAAAGATCAAAGAAGTAGAGTCCTGAACCCATAAACCCTAAACCTACCTAGAAAGCAAGTTTTTCGATAACACAGTCGAAGGAGCAGGAATAAAGCAGAAGAATAATGGTAAAAGAAGAACAGAGAAGTAACAAAAATACCTGATCTGGAAATGGTTGAAGAAAATTAAAAAGTGCTACTAAGAATATCGAAAGAAGACAGCCTTGTATATCCCAACTAGTCTCAAATTTAAGCATACAAATTTATTATTAGTATTACAAAATTATTAAATACTTCTAACATGTATAATTTATAATCTTTCTAATAATAATTGAAATCAAATAGCACAAAGGGTGTTTACTTCTTGGCCAAAAAAATCAAATGGAGTTTGAATACCAAAAAGTTAATGAAGGATCTGGTGGTCAATAATTATTATCAGCCTTAGCTTGTCTCCCGTCATAATTCAGGAAAATGTTCTACAAAATTGATGGTTACAACTCTTAATTTATTTTTAATTTGAACTTGATTGAAAAAAAAAAGGCTATATATGCCATTAGATGTTTTACAAACCCATTAGATTATAGCTACGTTTTCCACTTTATCTGATTAACTGATTTCCACACACAAGGCAGGCATGCACAAAAAATATCCCAAATTTTGCTGTTTTCTCATTCTCAGACTCTAATATTGCTTGCTATGACGTCTAAACTTTTTGCAGCTATTTTTATACACTAGAGTAATTGAATATACTGTTTAGATTGTACTTCTATCATATCAGTGCAAATTTAAGAGAAGAACAAGTAAAAAAATGTAAGTGACAGCTACAATTGCTACCATATATCACTCTTACTTTTGAGAAATGAAGATGTGATATCGGACATAAACCTCTACGTAATTAGTGCATATATATAACCAACAGAAAGCACAGATCAGAAAATGAAGGGTTTGATTTTCATACCAGATTATAAGCTTCCACAATTCAGTTGGTGATTCTTGGCTTCCAAATTTTCAAGATTCACATAGAAAGAATTCAACTTATATAGATTTACCAGAGGGACAGAATGAAGCGTTTCACTATGATGAAGAATTAAACTTATGAATATTATAATCTTGTGTGTATTAATTTTTCTAATGTACAGTTGTATGGCTTTTGGTGATCTAATTTGATTCAATTAGATGACTGACGTGGGATATTCTACTCATTAAGAAAAAATTACATTTAAAAAAAAAATATTGAAGTAGATTTGACGTACTAATTTATGTGGGTTAGAATTATTTCAATTGGGCGTTTTCAGATTAGTTTTTGTATTTTATCGTACTTCCCTTTTTTTTTCTTCACAGGAACTTGGTAATTTCACTGTTCAGTTATCTATGTATCACTATTCATTTTTTGACTTCATCGATCTCTCGTGAATAATGGGAACAATAATAATTTCTAGTCTTTCTTTGTCTTAGTTTATATCAAGGAAGATGAGATTTCATATTCAAATTTTGAATATGACACATAATATATGGTGTAGCTGTTGGTATCTGATACGCAGCGGAATTAAAAAAAAAAAACTTTTACGGATCCTTTAGGCGGATCGCTCAACGGCATTTAAATCAAGATTTAGGGTTTCCGAATCATACCTATGCCGAACAATTTGAATTGGTGGGCTACCTTCTCGATCAGCAGAAGTCGACTCTTATAATCGCCGTCCTTTACCGGTATCCACACGAACAGCCTTCAGAAACACGAACGGAAGCGTGCCAGCGCCTCTGAACTGTGTGTCTCTCTCTTTTCTATCTAGGGTTTCTCGCGGCTTTTCTAATACGCTCGACAAAAGTACCGTAGGTTTTTCTAAACCTAGTAGGCGTATTATATTCAAAACCAATTTTGAATTTGGATAAAAAAATATATTAATTAAATCTATCTGATAGATCTAATCTAATCTATTTATTTAATCCAAATTAAAAGCCTTCTGATTTAATTTATATTTATAAATTAAATCAAGATATGATATCCTTATATTTAATTTAAAATAAGATACAATATCTCAATTCAAATTAAATCTAATATGCAATATCTTTATTCGAAAATTAAATCTGACATACAATATCTCAATTTATTATAGTTATTTAATTTATCAAATAAATTAAATACTATAAATAATATTATTATTATCAATAAATAATATCAATATTATTTTCGAATTTTATATATATATATATATATATATATATATATATATATATATATATATATATATATATATATATATATATATATATATATATCCATCCTAGATTAAATACTGTATTCATTAAATCTTAGACATATCTAAGATTCAATGAATCTGACACTTTGCTCGTGTTGGGCTATTCTTGTGTGCGGCCTGCAGTCCACATGAGATTGGCGGTGGGCCAATATTGTACTGCCTACAAGTCGCAAGCGGCCTCTAAAAAGACATTGCGACTACTCAATTCATATGGGGATCGATGATACAATACAACCTATCGTACAACCATGTCACGTCCCTTTTTGTCACGCGATAATTTGGTCAAGGATGAGGATGGAGAAAGTCAACTTCTTGTTCTTGACCATTACTTTCTCGATTCTTGAGTAGTCTAATTGAAATGGAAACTCCTTTCCATCATAGTATGGTCATACATTTCTCAGACTCACTCATCGAGGGGCCCAGTATTATCTCTCTACAAATGTGATGGACAAATTCCATCTTGACCATTCACATTCCTCTGCATGAAAACCACTTATCCCGATCCAAGCCTTTATCATCACCCGATCAAAGGTGACTTTTGACTAGGTCAAAGACCAGCGACTCAACATGTAGGAATCCATGATGATCTCAGGTCAAAGGGCGTTGTGACGCGGTTATACATGAGAAAAGCTTATGACTTATTCCATGCAGCTTTCTCATAGTGGGTCGGTCCAGGACCTTGTACTCTTACAAGTGCCTATAACTTTGACTCGTATCCCCATACACATCAAGTCACACTGGTCTTATTTCATCTTCGCTCCCGCGGAGATGACCGACCAGGGACATTTAGGATAATCTATTAGATATATCCAGGGATACAGTAATCAATGTAAACATGCAAACGAAATGATAACTAAAAGAGAATACTTTAAATAACATAAATGTCTAAAGTACAATGACTTGCCCCTAGGACATAATTTCCAACAGTAGCGCCTATAACTTACTTGTTATTTATTTTTTTTGGTTGCCCACCCGGTTCACCAAAGCTTCGCCCTGACTAATCCGGATCTGGCCCGCGTCGCACACCTAGCTATGGTGGAAGAGTTTCCCAGTGGGGGTTTTTTGCATTAACTTACTTGTTATTTTAAATATTAACATTTTAGCTTTCAAATGTTTCGTCACTTGGTCCATGTGACAGGAATTAAAAAAAAAAAAAAAAAAGAGGAATACTTTGAATTCGAAAGATTATATTCCAAATTACAGATCAAAATCTCACCTAATAATCTAATACTAAAACAAAATAATTGCTTATACAACTCGAATCATTGTGTGAGCAAGAACTAATATACGGAGAAGGAAGAGTGATCCTATCTTACTCATCTTCAGTTTTGACACTGTTCATGTTTTGTTCTCGAATTTCAAAAGGCAATTATAGTAGACCAATTGTTTCTGCCGTGTCCCTCTAAATTTATCATTTGTTTGTAGGGCGCAGCTTGATTTGTATATCCAAATTTGAAACTTAGTTACTTATTCAGTTGTCTGTTTTTTTCATAAAACTCCTTCGTTATTTATAATTTGATTCTTTATTATCTCCAACACGGGAATAAGTCCATCATTAGCTAAAAATGCTTATAACAGAGAAGTTGGCGTAATGCCCTGTCATAGAGAAGTGATTGCCAGTGCATACATTGTGAAATTTAGTATTAACGATGATTTTGGTTTTTTAGTGGATGGGATGTTTCAGATCATTATGCCACAACCAATGCAAAACAATATTTTACATCAAAACACTTGACGACTCTTTGATCCCAATTCCTAACATGAAGAAATATGCCAATTTAACATTATACTAAACCAAGTAGATTGATCAACTCTATTATGCTAACTTTAACTTACAGGCAATTGTCAAATCATACTAATTTTTCCTATTTTTACATACACGTTTGCTTGCATGATTTAGCAAACAGTTCAACCACTCTGAATCGTCACTTTCTGCAAGTATCTAATGTATAATGTCAATGTTATCATCTAAACGGCAACTGCGATATGGTTAAAATTTGAAATCCATTACCAAATTATGCAGAATTTGTCTTTGCCTGAAAGCAAAGAGTTTAAAGTATTCCAACCTTTTATTAGTTTTCTTAGTTCTGACTTTTTAATATTGGTCTACCTTCACTTATACCCAGTTACCATGTTTTTAAAAAATGTGGATTGGTGTCTTTTTAAATTCAAAATTGGTTCTATGCTAAATCTAGAAATTAGTTTATTAGGAGTTATATTTAATCTGCAATATTTTCAGAACCTGTTACATTCCACTGTTCTTATTGTCTGCATTAGCATGACATAGCTGCCTGCATTGACTATGCATATTCCTATTACCCTAAATGTATCACACCAAAGATTACATATTTATTTTCTTTATGAACTTGTTCAATTAGCTATGCTTTATAAAGTTTTAATTATGTCATGTTCTTTTTTAGACTTGTGGGCAACCACTAGGATCCAACTTATGTGAACTTTATGTGTTGAGACACATATTTAATGTTATTACATCAAGCATGACTGAATTCACTCAAGAGGTAAATGTGTATTTCAACAATTTTGTACGGCTATATACTTTTAATTTTGTTAACTTAGCACGCAAGTTAATTATTTTTCTAGCTTTGATTTATAGATGTTTGTTCATACTGATCCCTTTCCAGAAAAAGATATTGACTTCATTTGCAAATGTTGTTGTGAATTCATTTATGAGCTCTTAGAACAATAGTGAGTTTGAGTCTTGTGTATTTCATCATGTATGTATTCATCATTTGAAGGTTGTGAAATGTTGTATGTGATATGTAATGAAAAATAGTTATGAGCTCTTAAAATAATAGTGAGTTTAAGTCTTGCATTATAGAAAAAAAATATTTTATGAGGAGTAAATATGTCCAAAAGTGTCACTGTTCACGTGGGAACCCTCCAATTTTGGTTGGATCTTATCTTCCCACCTTTAAAGGAAGATTCGTAGGCTCGAGAACATGAGTTCCTAGGAATATTAGACACAAAAAGTGTACCAAAAGAGAATTTGCACATCTTCCCTTCCCACCTATTCTGTGTAACAAACAGACCCTTAGTTGCTGGATATATTGGATGGTGGGTGAGTAAGAGGAAGAAATAGAGTTGATACGTGAAAAAAAACAAAAAACATTTAGACCAAATGTTATAAATATCATGTCTAAAAATAATTAAGACGACACTTTTAAGACCGGTTTTAAAAATATAAGGTCTAAATATTATTTTTTAAGACCAGATATTGTACACACCCGGTCTTAAAAGTGAAACTTTTGAGACAGGATATTGTACACAACCAGTCTTAAAAGTTTTACCTTTTAGACCTTATATCTTAAAAAATCAGTCTAAAAAGTTATTTTTAAGACTAGTTCCTCAATTGGTCTTAAAAGTAATAGACTTTTTAGATCGACTATATTAAGATCGGATTCAAAACCAGTCTAAAAAGTGATATTCACTCAATTTAAAAAGCAATTTTTGCACTAGTGTGTTATATTTTAAAATATATTTTTTAAAACCAGCTTCTCTTAATTGTAGATTGATTTGATTCTTTTGCCTTATTCTTTTAATCAACTATATGTTATTATCTTTGCAAAACAGTCTTCTTCAAATTTTATAATCATCAAAACATGAGAATTTGACATTTCTGTTATTTTTTATGATGGAAAAACCTTGATGCAATAAATTAATACTAGAGAGACTTACTCAGTTACTCCCCCTAATATTAATATATGCACCAACATAGTAATGTGAAGAATTAGAGATAAATCAGAAAGAATATCCATGAAAATTTAAACTGAAATATATTAACACATTGAGGTATACGCAATTTCATTCAAAGGTTCAATTTCAAAAGCAAAAGCATAAGTCATATACTCCCTCCGGTATTTAATCATGAACATATTTAGAGAGTTGATTTTAGTCTTAAATATAAAACATATTTTTTATATTTGTAAATTTTTTAAATTTACTCTTATTAATGCTCCTTCAAAAATAACTGAGGATGAAAGGGAATAAATTAACTAAGAAAGATGATTAAGGTATTTTTAATTTTTTTAAAAAAAAAACATATCATATTGACTAACTTAACTAATTTTCTTTATCTAATTTAAGAATGGGGAGGAGTATTTAATGATTATAAATTGGAATGATTTAATAAGGATAAGTATATAGGAGTATCTTATAAATAAATAAGCATAGATTTTAATTTTAATTATCTTTTATATTTTATATTTTTTCTTCCTTTAAATTAATTATAAGATAAAAATAATTTTTGATATAAAATCTACTCATCTTTTTATTTTGTAGGAGCTTGAGACAGAAGAAGATATCAACCCAAAAAAAAAATTTGTGTACGGACGCAAATAAGCAAATAATATGTGGAGATAAAGAAAAAAAAATGATAAGAAGAAAATCTCAATGAGCCGGCATCAATATCTAAACATTATATTAGTATTATTAAAAAAACAGATATCGTTTTGGATCAGGAAGATGTCATTTAAAACCCGAATGCACATTATGTGCACATAATTAGGTGCCCAATTATGTGCTCATACATATTTGTTTTAATTTTTTTTAAATTTTTTATATATTGTATTTATTTAGATTTAGATTATATGCTGCTTTCTGAAATTTTTTTTGCACCCAGTATCTCAAAATTAATTAATTTCCATGATACTGGTGTTACAGATAACTGCAGAACGGAAAGCTAATTAATTTGAGATACTAGATGAAAAAAAAAATCCAGAAAGCATCATATAATCTAAATCCAAATAAATATAATATATAATATAAAAAAAAAAAAGCTCATTTAGAGGTATGAGCACATAGTATTACACTAGAAAGGTCTGAAAGGACGGGTCAATTTCATTCATCAAAGCCGTATGAACAGAGGACTAGAGAATCCAGCAAACTATTTCTTTCTAGAACAATTCATAGTATATACACTCTCACCATCAACATAGAACTTAAGGTCACTTCAATCAGACAACATAGTCATTTATCGTAATGTCATTGGTCAACTGTATATTGCATTTGTAATTTGTATTGCATCCGGCCATTCACCCTTCCATGCCTCGTTGTCACAGTAAGTCCTATTCTTGCTAGCTATTCTAACAATATAGAATTAACAAAACTATTTTCAAGAATTAAAAAGAGGGGAAAGAATGTCTCTTTATGGATGAAGAGAACAAATTCGCTAATCTGCATTTTGAAAGTCTCCTTTCAGTTTTTTGTAAGATATACTATCTAATATCCAAAGGTGAGTCTTGAAACAATGGTATATAATCAAGAGGTTACGAGTTTGAATCCTTAAAACAGTCTCTCCGCTTGTAGGGTTAGACTGCCAACACCTAATCCTCCTCAAACCCCACCTTGTAAGAACTGTGCACTGAGTCACCCTTGTACTATCAAATACCCAAGGTAATCTTGAAGCATCATATGGAAGAATTGGTTCAACCTGAGGCAGTCTTCAGAAGTTCTTCCCACGTGGCTAGTTTTTCCCTAGGTTTGTTTATTGTACTTCCACGTCTCTTTTCTTCGGAGTCTATCTTCTCCCAATCACTGAATGAAACTATTTTCACATTTCTATCATGTAGGAGCTGACGAAGACCCTCTCTGCCTTGTTTTGGCAAGGTTGACGACGGGGATGCCAAAACTCCTTTATTAAGGTCTTCTGATATACTTGAAACCTGTCACGTTAATTGTCAGCCAAAATGCATAACTATCAATCACACACATCCATATTCCATATGAAAGAAAAGCAACTTGCTTGGGACAGAGCTATTAATATATGCCCTTACAATCAATCAGTTTTAGTACTCATCGCAATTATAAGTATCAAGAGCTATTCACTGTGGTGAAATCTGCACAGTTCAAATAAAAATTCAACGGTCTAGATTTAACATTTTCAACTAATGATTTTTAAATAAAAAAAATCATTTTTTGACCAAATGACAGTTAGGAATTTTTTTATTTATTTTAGATTATGTACACATTAAAATATTCCTTTTTAAAAAAAAAAAAAGTGAAAGTAAAAAAAAATTCAATCTGAACCATCCAAATTAGATTCAAACGGGCTTGAAACAGTAAAAAGCTCTGCGCTAAAACTGGTTCCCTTATGAACCTAGCAGCTCATTTTACAATATAACTTGGCATACTTGTTTCATATAATTATATTTCCAGTCCTTTTAACATCAGGTAAAGGAAAAATAGGTAAGACTCTAGCTACTTAGAATCCCAATGATCCACAGCATTTCAGACTCAAATCTTTAACACTTCTCAAGCAAAATTGTCATGTTTAACTGTTTGTGAACTCCCTAGGAACTAGTAAGCTATAGTTTGGCAGGTTTTGCTATCTTCTATATTGCTGACAAGTCACTAGCTTCCCAAGAACAGCATGATTATAGAAAGCAAGCTTACAGTTTCTTCAGCACAATAAAGGTTTGTGGCAATAATTCCAGTTGGTCCTCTCTTAAGCCAACCACAAACATACAAGCCCTCCTCAAGTAATGTCGGATTCCCTGAAGCATCACTCAGCACTCGACCTTTATCATTTGGAACTATACCTGAAAATTAGCAACCACATATTGATGAGAGAAAGGAGAACAAAAATACCCAGAACATGAAAATAAAAAGGGGCTTGGAATTCAGAACCTCATCATTGATCCGCATAACTCCTCTCAAGTCAGATTATAAGTTATAAATGTTAGCTAGTTAATGTTCTAACTGCTCCAACCATCATAAGAAAACATAACAATAACTACTAAGAACTATAACAGCTTATCATCTACTTCCATAATACTTGTGATACATTAAAAGATAAGAAGAGCAAATGCCCAGGGGAAAAGGATAGGGACTAGAGAATATACATACTTGATGACAGTATAAATAACACTGACCCCTCAAAATCGATATTAATACTGACTGCAAAAGACACTTGCAAAATTTACCCTTGAGTGCCCTAAAGGCTACAAGTAATTATTTTCATAATTTCCTATAAAATTTAAACATATACAAGTGCATATATTTTCTTGAAGTGCCTGAAAATACCCAAGCTGCAGTAACTAGGATTCTCAAGCCAGCCATCAAACGAGTCAAGATACTAGTTCAGGGTTTAATGATTAGACCATAGTTGAACCAGTCGTGATTAAACTAATATATTTTAAGTAATATAGATTAAATTAAAATATTATATAACAACAACAAATAGACCACAGTGGATTTTTTCCATCATGGAGTATCCAAGCATCACTCTGCTGTCTTTCATACAACTTCCAATCAACTAGAATGTCTATTAATAGACCACAGTGGATCAGATAATAACACTGCACAAAAGTCAGTGCAAACAACTACAAGAAAAATAAATTTTATCAGTAACATTAACATAAATTGTGTTATTTTGTAACCTTTTTCCTTCTCCTGATAAACCAAAGAATGTTTTTAGGAAGGAAAAAAAACATGAGAACCCACTTCCAAATTTGTTATAGATCTTCAAATATAACTTCCCCAAACACACATGATTTAGAAGATACCTGAGATAATTCAGAGTAAAACATAAAATAGGAAATTAGCACAAAAAGTATGAAATGCAAATTATTTGTTCACCTTTCTGATTATCAAAAGGTAAGCCATGAACAGGTATTGATCTGTAACCAATGCTCTTAAGTACCAACCTACAAATAACCAGTATAGGCAATGGACTCAGCATTGAATCTCAACATTTTGCAGAATCACAATGGAAATAAATATCTTTCCAGGGAGGCTGCAATAATTCATTATACAATTCCATCTCTATCTCTTTGCTCTTAGGAACATACGAATCAATGCCTTTGGAACTTCTACTTTCAAAGGCATTGGTCGATAGTTTTCATGCTGAGTTCTGGCTAGAATTTTTATACACATGTGGTTGTAATTTTACATGGTTTCCTGGAAAAAGAATAATACCCACAAATTGTATCTTCAAATTGCCCAGTACCAACAGCAGCCTGTTTCCTGGGGCCAACCCCTGCAAAATGCAGTTGACGAATTAACAGTAATTCTTAGCACAAGAAAAGATTATTGTGGACTCATGTTCATTAGTGTTTACCAAATGTCAAATCTTCAAAAATAGTTTATATTTAACCAGTTTTAGAAACTAAGGGAGCATATAAATCCCCCATTTGTTTAACAAGACCCTTTTTTATTGCAAAAAGAAACTATGCTAGATTATATTTACTAGTCATACATTATTACATTGATGCAGCGCTAATGATGCTAAGTTTACAAATAACAAGTTACAACAAAAATATGAACAATATAAAAAATACCTTGTAGAACTGTCTTTTCAAATCGCACACTTGAAACGTAGCCAATTCTATCTTTTGACTCCTGAAAGCTATCTGGCTTACGGAAAAGACAAAATGAAGTTCACGTTGATTCAGACCAGCATGTGCAGGCTTTGAAGTAGCTGCCTTAGATAGCAATTCATAAACTCTTCTCTGTATACGACTACACTTTAATTCTTCCTTTGCAGAGAGACAGCATCAGGCACAGATAACACCAATGAAAGAAATTCAGGTAAAACATAACAAGTATAATAGTTTTCAAAAAGAAAAACAAACAAGGACGTACATTTAAAGAAAATTACCACCAAATAGAAAGGAGAAACTATTAATGGAATTAACCATATTTGCAAATATTGAAGAGACGTATCATCATAGGATTCTTAAAAATCTAAATAGTGATAGTGATAAATATGTGCGGATGTAGTTATAGCTTGTACGTATAGCAAATATAAGTAATGCCACCGTCATAAGTTAGGAAACAACTTAGAAGCACCCTATACCTCATCTGCTGGAGTTAGAAGTAGATCAGTTTCCTGAATTTTAATATCAAGATTATGAATACCTGTAAAAAGATGTCAAACCTTCCATTAGTTTCATGTATGCAAGAGACTAAAATGCTATAAAACTTATAGTTCATGACTTAAAAAGTACAGTTGCTTCAAGAGCATAATAATATTACTGAGCATGATGCCAGTGCACATGCTCTTTTGGTGCTCTTAAAGCATGTTTAGTTTTCACTTGGTTCTAATGGTTTCCAACGTGAAACAAACAAAACATGTATTTAGGCACTCCAAAGTAAGTATCATCTATTATTTTCTCTGCCCTTTATTAAGTTTAGTTTGGATACACCTTGGAGAAATTGTTTGTGTCACTACAAAATTAAATGTTACCTTTTAGAAAGTTATTCAAACTTTGAGATTCATATTCAAAAATTGAAATAGGATTCCTTGCAATACTACATGCGTTCCACACGCGTGCATGTGTGTGTGTGTGTGAGCATTTGTGAGTGAGTGAGTGAGTGTGTGGTGCACCCGCGTGTGTCTATGTGTGAGAGAGAGAGAGAGAGCAACAAGACCTAGCATAGTAAATATGGATCCTGTTTTGAGAAAAATGGGATAACTATATTGATTGATCATATAAATCAAAGGGTCATTATCTTTTTCTTTTTTTTTTTGGTAAATATATCTATATATATATTATACAGTTTAACAAAATGACCATATCGCATCCACATGCAACATAGTTCATGACTAATTAAACCAATACTAAACTAAAACAAAAAAGCATTAGTATTCATTTGGATTAAAACCAATGGCAGGGCCAAGAGACATGACCAAGATTTCCATTTTCAGTTCAACCTCAAATCTTTAAGGTCTAGAATGTTTCAAAATCAAAACCAACAATTACGATTAATAAAAACCAGGTGAAAAACAAGAGCAGTGATATTGGAAAGGAAACTAGTAGTGAGTGAGCCAACAGAAGTCAAATGGGAATTGGAGGCTTGACTGATAAGGTTATCACTAAACAGCAGGTCAGTTAAGAAGCAGTAGCTTTCAAAGGAAATTTTTTTAGGTCTGAATAATAATAGCATTATGGGGTAAATGACAAACCAATCAGTAACTTACAAGGTCCAATTATTCCCCCTATGGAAAGAGTTCCGCAGACAAACAAACATATATAAGGAAAATGAAAAGTTCATCTGAAATTGGCATGTAAAAGAAGATGCGGAAGTTACCAAGAACTTCACGTAGTTCTTTAGCAGTACAAGCAGCTTGGGCAGGACCACGTCTTCCAACCAAATAGACCTTCCTGCAATAAACCTCATACTACATACATACATCATACAATAGAAATAAGATTATCAGGCAGCTTCAGATTATGTGATGACATACCTAATTGAGCTCTCCTCTAGAGCAGCCAAAGCATGACTAGAAATATCAGTCGTTGCCAACTCAGTTGTAGGCCGTAAAAGGATACGTGCAACATCAAGAGCAACATTTCCCTGAAATTAAATTAGATCATTTACATAGAGAATGGGAAAAGAATATTACAAGATATTTAGTAATTAATTTTAAATTCTAGGTATATTTTCATTTTGTCAATCATCTTTTTATTTTTCAATTAATTTATCTTAACAGAGTTACCTGACCAAGAATTACAGCTGTATCCGTGCTTTTCAAGTCTGGGTCAAAATTTCTTGCATCTGGATGCCCATTATACCACCAAACAAATTCTCTGGCGGAGTGTATCCCCTTCAAATTCTGAGAACAGAAAAGGCGAGTATAAGGAATATGTTAAAAGTAAATAGCTAACACATAACTATGACCTGACAAATAGGCATCAAGCCATCACTTATACCTAAAAGATAATCCTAGTGACAACAACAACAACAAGCCTTATCCCACTAGGTGCCTAGATGGGGTTGGTCGCATGGATTGCACGGCATCATTGCGCTATATCAACCACCAAATTTTTGGATATATTGTTAATCAAAAGATTTTGCTCAATAACTTCATAGAAGAGAATCCCAGTGAAACAACAAAAATTCTACCAGAGCATTACTGTACAAGAGAAAGCAAATAAACAGTTGAAGCATACTTCTCCAGAAATTCCAAGGCTTCTATCACTTTCAGCACCATATGCGAGCACAACCTGTTGAAAAGCATAAAATGAGGACTGATAAGAAGGTACAGCCAATAAGTAAAGTACCCAAAAAAAATTGTCATCATATATAGAACTAGAATCTCACCACATGATACAGCTCACGTAATTCAGATAGAGAAACGCTAGATCCAAGAGCAACATTTCCAAATAATGAGCATCGTTCATGCTGTGCTACCCTTGAAAATTGGTTGATGACAATCTGTTGCAAGTTTTCTGGTAAACTAAGCTCAATTAAGAGAGTTCTTTACACCAAAGAAAATGATTGCTAGGACTAAAAGCAGGGGTAAATCAAGCATTTATTATTTCCCATGAATTTTAGGGGCATCCAAAGAACTACAATTTCTCCCCGTTCCCTTATATGGGCATATGCAACCTCAAGCTATTTACGGAGGATCAATAGCCCAACATTTTCAGGCACAGTGATACTAGTGAACCAAGTTTCAGTTTTCAAAGGAATGATGCAGATATTGACCTTTGTGTCTGGGTGATCAGGTGCAACACCAGAGCGGACTAACCCAAAAGGCGTAGGCAGCCTGTCAATGATATCAACTTGAGCTTCTTGGTGTGCCTTCAACATCTAAAAATGCAATTACCATACCAACAGTTCAAAAATTTTAGAACAAAATTAACATATTGATACTTGACAATGCATGTGCACGGATAAGAGCTTACTTTCTCAGCAGTGTAGAAACCAGCAGGACCACTTCCAACAACACAAACATGCAAAGGCTTGGAAGAAAGAGTGGAGAAGCTTCTGAAAAGCCATGTTCTTGCTTGGAAGATTGCCATTTTCTCAACGTAATGCCTGAAATAAAGACAAAGGTTATTCAAAAAAAGAGAGAACTAATAAAAAAGCATCAAGAGTCTCAATTTCTTCCTTGGTGTCGAAAGGGTTTCAAGCTTAATTTCTGCTTTGACCACTCAAACTTGAAGAGGCATCTCAGGGATGAGATGCGCCCCTTGCATCTACTGAAGTCCAATCAACCATTGGTGAATTAACTAACCAGATCACTCCACATATCAAACAAATCCCATACATTGGATGACCTCATTATAAATACTGACATCAATTTAAACGTTTTTATTATAATATTAAAAATTAAATTTTATTACAAGATTGTGTAATTGTGATTGCGTATTACAAGATTGATTTTTTATATGTCTACATGCCTTTATTTTGCCTATTATCTTATTGATTGATGTTGTAATGATGAAGCATAATATAAGGCCCAAAACATAATATAATTATATAAGGCTATTGTTACCATATCAGTGCCAACCTCAAACCTTATGAGCAAATACATATCCATGGGTCAGAACAAATGGGCTTAGCAAATGTCATAAACAGAATATTGTTATGAAATTTATTCAAAACTGTGCCTCAATCCCTTTCATTCCGCTTAGCTTGCTAAGACTAGCGTTCAAACTTGGAACGTCGAGGTAATGCGTTTTACAGCTCGCCTAGAAGCCCAAATATGCTGTTTAATCCCTTTCATTCTCAAATGGTTTGCAACACAATATTGAATATCCACAAATGAGATTCAAAAAAAAAATCTTGTCAAAATCATTTTTCCCAGTAATCCAAATGCTTTGCAACAAAATATCCACAAATCAGATTCATAGCATCGCCCCAAATGATATTTATTTTGCTGCCACAAAAATGAAAAGAAAAAGAAAAAACAGAAGAGAAGGGCACGACGGTGAAACCTAAAGGAGCTGCTGCCCCGCAACGGCAGGCTCTGGAGGTGAGTCTGGTAGCAAGTTCAGTGAAGCTGCGACTGCGATCCCCGGGAAGAAAATAGAGTGAGGTGTTTTTCCGTTCCAACCGAGACGAGGACGAGATTCAATAAGAACGAAAGGTTCCTTTTACCCTTTGTCGAACTCAAGAGAATGAATGCGAGAGTTTTTCTTTTTCTTTTTTCTATAACAAATTTTTAGGAAGAGGGTTGGCCACGACAATGAGGCAACGCGGAATCTTCCTTCTCTTTTTCCTAGATGATAGCAGGCAGTGTCTATTACTTTTAGGTGTAAACCTAAGGACTCGTTTGTTACAAAGAAAGCTTGGGGAGGGAAAGGGAAGATCCCAATCTTCCCATGGATTTTGGTTGTTTGTTACACAGAAAGTCCAGTCAATATCTTCCAGTGAGGGTCCATCTTCCCTCATTTGAGGAAAGTGCTTTCCATCCGAAAATGGAAGGAAAGCTGCCATCTTCCAGGAAGATGGTTTTTGACATTTACCTGAAATTCAAATTTGGCGGAAGTTCGAACTCATGGAAAGTTCAAACTTGGCGGGAAAGTTCAAATTTGGCGAAATTTTTTCTTCAAAAGTTCGAACTTAACAATAATATATTTTTTAAAATATATTTTAGAAAAAAATATTTTTTTTTATTTTGAATTAATTTCTTTTGAGGGTAAAATAGACATTTCCTAATTTTTACCAACTTTCCCTCTTCATTTTCTTCCTACCAAACAACTCAAGCCATCTTCCCTCATCTTTCAAATCTTCCTTTCCTTTCCTTTCCCTCCTCCAAAGTTCCTTTCCCTCCCCAAACTTTCTTTATAACAAACGGGTCCTAAATACTTAGCTAAGGCAGTGTCTTCAATGCTTAGCTAACTTTTGGATCAAATTCTCTCCTTTTAATGAAAGTATCCGACCCCTTTAACATTGAATTAAAAAAACGAGAGGTAATACGAAAGAGTTAAACAAACAAAGACGATGAAGATGAGTACCAGAGATGGTGGCAAGACAAGTTGTGAGTTTCTGAAAATGAAGAATGGCGTAAGTTTTGGTGTGAAATGAATAGACATTGTTCATGTTTTCGAAATATTTACTTGGAACTTCTAACCTTTTTTTTTTCTTTTTATAATATTGGAACTTCTAACTTTAAAAACACTAAAACTGCTCCCAATATTTATAAATATTAGAGACGTGTTAGTGTCTAATACAGTAATATATCTTTTTTAAAATAAATAAAATTATATAAGGAATAGGATATTATCACTGTCAATTTTATGTCCCTACTAAGTCACTACTTTTTTTTAACCGTTAAATTATAATCTCAATAGGAGATAGGAGAGATAAATGATAAAGGTAAATGAGATTCTAATATAACGGTTAAAAAGTGGTAGTGATATAAAATTGGCAGTGAAAATATCAATTTCATTATATAAATGCTTATAGACAAAATCATTTTTTTGAGAAAAAAAAGAAAAAGAGACAAAATCATTTTCTCCTCCAACAATGGCGACAGTGGACCCCTCTAGCAACGACGACTGTTTCTTCAGTGACGACCGCCTTTAGATCTTCGATCTCTACCACCATCTCCAGCTCCCACATCAACGCCGATCTTTGTATTCGTCAACCCATCTTCAGCAATCTCTCAAAACAGACTCGATTTACTCTATCTATTCGTCAACCCATTTCGGGATTACAGACCGAGCATCTCAAAAAATCTCTCCGGCGAAGCGGTCGACAACGATGACGAGTTCCTATGCCGCCAATTAACTGTGGCATCGCTCCAGAACTTAACCCACCTCGGTGTTCTTCCTCCTGCTACGATTCCCGTGTCTAAGCTCAACCGCGAGAAAGTTGGTTGGAAAACCCACGGATTTCTCGCTAACGAATCTTTGCTTCTTCACTATATAAGATCAGATTTCGAGCTCTAGAACAAGATTGATCTCCCAGTATAAAATTGGTTTGAGGCCTTCATTGTTTCTGGGTATGGCCTTTTATCTTCTTTTTCCTATCCTGTTAGTTCCATAAAGTTCATTTTCTTTGCTTGCCTAAACAGTGAGTGGATGGTGGTGGGTCATAATCATTTATTCGAACGGGAAAAAAAAACTATTTCATGATCTTGTAGCAACATGTATCATTTGTTTGTGGAGTTTCATGGCATACTCAATTAGAGCAAAAAGATTACCAGCAATGGCTATAATGTTGTGCTTCTTGGTGCTTGATGAGAGACTCGCATGCTCTAAACTTATTTAGATTCATCACATATGGTGTCTGGGACATGTAAAAGATCATTAATTCAGATGGAAGAATTCAATCTAATAAACTAGAACATGTAAAAGATATTGTGCAATTGTAGGTTTTGAACAGCGATTAACTGCTCCGTAAAAAGGATTTTATTCGAAATTGTCAGTTCACTATAGGAGTAAAACTGGTGCAACATGAAGCTAAGAAGGAACAAAAATAATGCTTAAATGATGACAAGAGGGCAAAAACAAGTTGCTCATGAAACAAGTTGAGTGAAAACCCAAAACAATTTTCAATTGTTACAATTCACAATTTTCCAATAAGTTTGGCCTGTTTCTTCTTGGTAAAAAAAAAGTTGGTAACACCTAATAAAATGTGGGAAATGCCTTAACAAAAGTTACAAATGACCTGATAGTATTGAAATCAAAGAAGGAAACTAAAGAGGATACGATAATGTCTGATCTAATGCTTGAAGTGGAGCATGGAAATCTTGAAGTGGTGAACACTCAGAACCAGGAAAGAAACAAGCAAGGAAGCCCATCTTCAAAACTAATATCTTACAAAGAATCTCTTTTGGAATTCAAAGGAACAGAATTCAGTGGAGTTTTCTACAGAGCTTCTACCATGGATGATGAACCTCTGATTTTTTATCTCCTTGACCAAACGTGGAACCTGCCGGAGACACCGAAGGAAATCAAGAATCTGATGAATGTCTACTCAATTGTTCCCATGACTGATGAGGAGTACAATGAAATCTGTGAACCATGGCACAATGCTTTAATCATTAGAATACTTGGAGCCTGAAATAATTTTTACAAGCTGAAAGAGATGTTGTGCAGAACTTGGAAATTTTTTGATTTAATCGATCTGCCGAATAAATACTATGTAGTTAGATTCACAAATCAGGAAACATGGAATACTCAATATAAACACATATCATTTAAAGGACCATGGGTGGTAGCACAACACAACGTCCTTATTCAATGGTGGTCAACATATTTCGACCCCTTTAACAATCTTTTAGGCAAGATTGTGACTTGGATAAGAATCCCCAATATCCCACTGAACTGTTATACTAAGAAATATATATCAAGGATGGGAGACATGATCGGGAAGACATTGAAGTTGGATCTTCATATCTTGAAACATAGTGATGATGCAAATCCAAAGGTGTAAAGAGGAAGATATGCTAGAATATGTGTGGAGCTTAACCTCCAGAAAAAATCTGTGCCAAGTGTAACACCTTAAATCCAACAACCAAATATTTAACCAAAGTATTTGAAATATTGCCAAGAAGGATGCTCATTGTTCAAATCATCAAAATACAAAAAATAAAAAAATAGCGAAAACTCATTTGCAGTGTCAACAAAAATTTCTAAAATTATTTCAAAGTTAATAAAATACAGAAGTCTTATGGTCATAGCAAATATAAATGACATAACATAAACTCTAGGAGTATAAAAGAGCCTTCAAGACTCATTTCATATGTGTCTTCCTTTGCTCCCTATTAATCTCCTAAAAAAATATAGTAACCATAAGATCCATAGAACTCTGCAACCATTAATTATTCATAAATATACATACAAACCAAGATTGAGAACATACGGTTTCAAAATCAAGTCAACTTGCAATAATTTATTAATATCATCAACATAAAAACTTTCACAAACTAGTTCTCGATTTGGTTATCAAAACCCCTTCCAAAAAAAAGTTCTAAAATAATTGAACATCAATTTACTTTCCAAATATCGTTCATAAGAGATTTCATAAAATATGCATCCACCTTGTTACAAAATAAATTATATAAAAGCTTTATCATTCAAGTCATAAATCACATATATAGCATGCCAAGCAAATGATTTATGCATAGACCATCCTCATTACCCCTGACCCACCTTATAACCACTGACTAGAATCATAGGCTAACATATAGTCCAACATAAACTCATATATTTAACTGGATTGTCCCAAGCTCACTAGTCCTTGAGATATACTTGGCCAAAGGTGCAAAGCTCAAGTCTGGACTTTGGCTTTCCTCCTTAAAAGAACACAAATAAGGAGATGCCGCATGTCCCACAGCTCCAATGCAATCTCGACCAAAGGAAGACATGGAAGAAATGGCCCTAACAAGTACCATCCACTGTGCACCGAATGATACTGTTCATTTTTATTTATAGCCATGAGCAACCAATAATACAATGACACCTGTTTTCTATAAGACTATTCTAGAATACAAAGGCACAATACATATTTATAAATATAAACATAACACTTATTTCTAACTTACCATCTACGGCATTGCCTCTTTCAAGGAAGGAGAGCCTTCCACCACTCATTCCTTGACCCTGACCGGCCACTCCAAGTAGCTTGATCCCCTACAACTTTATGTGAGAGAGAGAGAGAGAGAAAGCAAAAAGCATCATTAGTAGAAAGTGACTTATGTCGGCCTACACGACAAGTTGAAAATGAGAATGAGCTTTTTCAAAAGCTCCTAAATTGAGCTTATGAGATTCTGCCCAATTGGATGAGAAGCACAATTGACAATTGTTCCTTACCAAACATATGCCTTTTTTGAAAACTTTTATGAAGCCTGATTGGGCCTTCAAATCTCCTGATTGAAGGCTCAATCGGGATACCAAATGAAGGTGTGTTTTGGATGACGATGAAAAAAATGACTTATTTATAATATGACTGGTGGAAAAGTTAGATTAGGTAAAAGTCCGATTGTGTAATATGATTTATGTTTGAATTGAAGGTAACATAATTAACTTTTGTAAAATTGAAGAACTTAATTGGAATGGAGGTAGCATAAGTGGCTTTTGAGATAATAATAAGAGAAAAATTAAAATCAAAATTACAAAAAAAAAAAAGAAAAATGCTAACTTAGAAAATTTAGCAATGTTAAAATATATAATTTGATCAAATAATATTATGTATGTAATTGGATCACAAGTCCTATACAATTTGGTATCTAACTGTGTCATGAATTTAATTCATTTTAATGCACTTACTTCCTCTTAAATAATGAGAGCATAGTCACAACACTTAATATTAATTAACTTAACTACACACCATACACACCATAGTAATCACATTCAATACCATAGTTATCACATATAATGTATAATCTTGTAAAAATATAAGGAGCATCAAGCAAAATTCAACACAAAGTTAACCAGCAAACCATCAAGGACAAATGAAGAACTGAATATGATGATGGAGAAGAAGAAAAGAAGATCTTGCTGGAAAGATAAAAAAGTACTCGCCGGAAAAGCATTATACATACAATGTATAATCGGGAGCAGATACTTACTCGAAGCTCCTCCTCAAATGCCGTCCAATATTTGATCTTAGGGTGCAGATTTTTTTAAAAAAAAAATCGTGCGCGGTTTTGTAAAAAAGTTTTTTTTTAAAAAATCTGCACCCTGATCAAATATTGACAGATATACCGATCTCTCGAAAATCGGATCTGTATAATCTCATTCTCACTCTCCGTCTCAACAATAACCATTTCTCCTGCAACATTCCTATTCTTAACCTTCCCAACCTGCAAGACATCAATGCCCCTGGGAATCGACTCTCCGGCGAAATACCCAAATCACAATCGGGTTTCCTCGAATCCAGTTTTGGTCTAAACCTGTATCTTTGCGGAGCTTCTATTAAAAAATGCACCAACTTTGTGGTTGAACCTAGCAAACCCGGATCTGAAGGAGCCATTGCGTCACCATGAACTTCGTGAATTAACCCATGAACACCAACACACACAAAAGCTCAGGCCTCTCCACAATGCTATCTTTACAACTTCATCTCTGCAACTCGGGCTTTCCCTTAGGAGAAAAAAAGAGGATGAAAGTGGTGGTGGTTGAGGATCTGGATTCTAAGCTTCTCTCTGATTCAACCTTCTTGCCTGATTCTCGCGGCCATGGTGTAGGTGGTTAAGGGAGGGTCGTCGGCGATGGTGAAGGAAGTGAAGGTCGCCGGCAACAAAGGAAGAATGGATGGTCCGTGCAAAAGATTTATGCAAGTTTCAAAAGTAGCTTTTCAAAAGCTCCAATTTTTAGATTCTACGATTGGGCGAAAAGTAAGATTGATAATGAGTTTTTAAAAGCTTTCCCGAACATCCACGATTTTCCATAAAGCTCAATCGGGCTCCCAAACATAGCCTTAAATGAGATGATAAGTGATATCAAACTAAGGCTACAACTTTTTACTTGCCTATGAGCTTTGATGCCACTAAATTAAAAGACAATAGCTAGGTTACACCTTATAATTTAGGGCTTTTGCAAAAGAGGGATTTGATCATGTCAGTGTCTGGAACTAGTTCAAAATTTAGTCATGCATATATAAACTAAAGATTTGGTTTAGCATGGCGTTGTGAGATCTGTGTAACCATCCCATCTAACATAAGATTTGTCATTATATTGGGTATATAAACCCTTTGTTTGTATTTTGTCTCTACAAGAAAAATTAAAAAGTATTCAAGGCGCCCCTACTATTTTTAAATTAACGTTTATTTCGAAATCTGTAATTACTAATTAAAGGTTATTATTATTTGTAGCGGATAGCAAGAGAAGAGAGATAGTAACCTTATACTAATTAATAAGGATAAGGCTTATTGATTTTCGAATGAAGGTATTATATTCGAGCAAAAAAAAAAGAATGAAGGTATTATTTGTTCTGTACGGTCCTACATGGAGCTTGAAAGCTATCTTCTTTTTTCATTCTTTATTTTCTTAAAAAATATTTTTCTGAAAATAGTTTGATTTGTTTGAGAATTCATTTATCCTTTTTCTCCTATTGGTCAAAACTGAAAAGGTATCTATATTTATTCGTGCGCCCGGGTCTTGCGGCCTTAAATTGATTCGAAATAATTAAGGATTAAGACACAAAACATTCTTCCTCCCATCCTTAATATAAAAATATTTATCTAATTAATTTAGATTAAGGAAGTTTTAGTTAAAATAGTTAACATAAGATTTTTTTTTACAACACTATATTCATATTATTTAATTCCCTTTATTTCAAGTTTACTTGATTGTAGTTGAGGAAGTATCTAAATTCAAAAAAGATTGATAAATATGAGAAATATATTTTATATTTATGAACAAAATCAATTCTATGAGGGAGTAGTTTTTCTCTCTCTCCAAGCACAAATGAGATTGTTTTTTTTAAATAAAAAATAGACAAAAAACTACAAGCAAGCATTGTTGTCAAACTCGCGAGTTAACTCTCCAAGTTTAACGTTTGTACGTTTTTAATTTATAAAATCGAGTTAAGTCACAGGTAAACTCGTGATCGTTGTAAACTCAATTAAACTCACGAGTTTATATACCGAGTTTATCGTTTTTACGTTTTCAGCTTACAAAATCGTTTTAACTCATCCATAAACTTGTGTTAACTTCTTTGATTTGATCATATTCAACGATTTTAAATATAAAATTTATAGAAATTTCTTTGTTAAATATGTAAAATTAAGAATATTGATGGATTTAATTTCAATTATTTGAATTTAAAAAATATTTAAATCAAATTGTTGTTATTTTTTATATTTTAATTATTTAATTGTACATTATTAATATATATTTAATAATAAAAGTAAACTCTTACGAGTTTACGATTTGAATTCATATATATACGAGTTTATCTCTCCGTCACGAGTTTGTTTAAACTCATGAGTTTGACATACAAAGTATATGTACACATTCAACACAATCTCTCATTCACTTTAACTATATTTTGCCTACACAAAATGAATACAAATTAATATGTAATAAAGCATTACCATAAACGGGAACATATTGTTCCAGAACATGAAAAATTGTGATCACGCAAACCTGATTCACTGCAAGAAAGAAAGAAAGGGTATTCCGATCGAGAAGAAGCATAGAGAGAGAGAGAGGGGGGGGGGAGGGAGAGAGAGAGGAGAATGTCTGCAAATTCCATGAAAGCCAGCCTCCTAATAACACTTTCATTGCTTCTGGTAGCATCGGACTATGGCAACGCAGCAAAAGTGAGAGTGAAGAACAATTTAGAAGAGGGCCAGACCCTAACCCTAAGTTGCTCATATTATATAGCAGATAATAACAAGACAGCGACGGTGGCCGGAGTTCTTAGTGGCGACCAAGTGAAAGAGTTAAGTTTGGTTCCAGATGTTACAACATCCGTTGATTGTAGCTTTACATGGGGAGGTTCTTCTCACTTGTTCTTACTATACTCGCAATATAGGGATGGTTCTTATTGCGTCCCTGAGTGCACTTGGAGTATCAAACAAGATCGTCCTTGTAGGGTTGATCCAAACAATTCTCAGATTAAATATTACTGCGATTCATGGATCAACTGATTATTATAGTCAAATGTTTGTAATAGGCATGATGATCTGTGTTTGTTGATGCTATGATTATGAATACAGATCAAATAAGGAAATAAATATTTCATATTTATTTGTGATCTTGATTAATTTTCATATTTGAATACCAAGGATTTTGATCCCCTTCTCATTAATTTTTTTCTTTCATCTTCTTTCTCCTCATTCTCATTCTGTGAACTGTGCTACTGGAGTTTATTCTAGTGGAATAGGCCAATCCGTCACAATACAATGAACTAAGGTTTGCGCTAGAAGAAGTGCCTATGGAAAGTGTCTTGAAAAGAATAACTGTACTTGGTAAAAAAAGAAACTAACGATTGAGGTATTCAACACTTCATAAAACCTTTTTTTTTTTCAATTTTAAATAGTACATAATTGTGAATTGTTATTTATTAGTATCAAATTTTAAGTCTAGTTTGTCACCTTGGGTTGAACCAAGCTAAGGTTTATTTTGAAAGAGGTGCCTACATTTAGTGTCCAACAATATATTATTGAACATAATTGTTATTTTTTAAAATCCAATTTTAAGTATTCTATAATTGCGAATTGTCGATATCAAATTTTAACAGTTTATTTTTATTACGTAATATTATGACATAATTTTATAACATATTAAATTTCAATTTTTCAACCATTCAATTTTTAATCCAAAGTAGAGAGTATAGGAAAAGAGACAAAGAATGAAGGGAGGATCCAAATCCAGAAATGAATGGGCTCCTTCAAATTAAAAGCTACAGAATAGAACAAGAATCAAAGTGGTACCAAAGGCTACAAATGAATGGGCGTGTTAGAAGAACAAGGAGGAGGTGACAGGTAAGTGAACCGTGGAATCTTGGGTTAAGGGTCGAAAAATGGGGCCACAAGTCAAACCGGAGTCAGACCGGTTTTAATTAAAAAATAATTTTATTTAAATATGTAAAAATATTTATGAATTGATAATAAAAAATATTTTATGATCAAAATAAGAGGATTTGATGTGATGATGGATAATATGGGAGTATGTGTAATATTATATTAATTTTTAAAAGGGTTTTTGAAATTTTCCTAAACAAATGGGTCAATATATTTATATATAAATGAGTGCAAAAATATTCACATAAACATTACTTTTATAAATAAAACTGTTTGGTCAGTAAAGCCATTGACGTACTACATTAATTATCAAGACCTACTTTTTCGGATCTCTCACGCAAACCTAACTTTTTAGATCTTCCACACACAAATGAATATTGCGGCTATTCAATATCTCTTTTAGTGTCATTTCACTCTCTCGGTCTCCTTATCTGCTTTGCGTCTTCTCCAGCATCCTCCCTCAAACACTCAACAATGGAGTTCTTGGACCCTCCCAAGTCCCTCGTTCAGGCATCTTCCGTCTTTTGATCAAAGAAACTCCGACCTCCGACCTTAAATAAAGAAGCTCAGATCGCCATCTTCGTCTTCCATTCTTAAAATTTTCTTCATCGCCCATGGCTCCACTCAGCTCTTTTCTCACAAGGTACCGAGATCGCGACTCGTATGCACACACCAATCTCCCTCCTTCTCGTCGATTTTTTTCCTTTTGATTTCGGCCAACTCGGCGGTTGAGGCCGAGGATTGACAAAGTTGACTGGTCAACTCGGGACCCGGATTTAACCCCCAACTGAGGACCGGTTTTCCGACCTTAGGTTCGCTGATTGGCCCGATATCGATACGGTCCGGTCCGGGTTTCAAAACCTTGAGAAGAACAGAGGAGGAGAAGGGTGAAAGAATTTGTGTGAATAAAAATAAAAATAAAAGTATTGAATCTTTATTTTACACACACAACAACTCGATAATATACAATAAAATGCATATAATTATTTAGAAAAATTGAGATCAACGATAATATACAATACTCACGTACGTGAACATACCCTATATATTACCTATAGTATCTACTTTGTTACAACCTAGCATTTCTTAATAAGAAAATGACAGAAAAATATTACTTGAATTTCAAAATCTTATTGATAACAACAGTAATTAATGAGATTAACGTATAAGACAGTAAAGCAATTGACAATTCGTTTTATTGAGAAATCATATATTTAAAATTTTAAAGTTCAAGTGATATTTTCTTTGAATTTTTTTTTTTAAATTTTAGACTATATTATTTTTAGCATGCAGTATATAATACTAGAAACGAGATACATCAATTCTTAACTTTTAATAATACTAATTTACATGATTTTATTTTTAAATTAAACACAAAAACTAAGTAGATTATGCAAGTGAATCCAAATTTACTTAAATGGACCAGCTATTTAGTATTGTGTGTATGATGTATGAAACTGACAAAGGTGGCAAAAATGTCAACATATGGAATTCACATTAATTGTTTTTCTATTAGGTGCTTCTTTTGTACTTTTCTCTCTAATATTTTATTTTATTTTATTTAGATTAAATTATATCTTGCATCCTGAAATATTTTTTACACCTAGTATCTCAAATCAATTAATTTACAGGATATTAGTGTTACGGGAAAAATATTTCTTAATACAGAACAGGAAATTAATTAATTTGAGATATTGGGTGTAAAAAATATTTCAGAATGCAACATATAATTTAATATAAATAAATAAAATATATAAAAAAAATTAAACAAAAAATGTCTCATCTCTCTAATTAGAGAGAAAAGCACCGTAAGAAGCTCCTAATGAAAAAACACACAATGTGAACCCGGTAATGCCCGAATGCACACACTCTGCCTCTCTAAATTTCCGTCTACGATAATTTTAGTTTCCGTATCTCATTCGATAGGAAATCTCTTCTCATCGACGTTGTTATCAGGAGGAATTGTGATTGTTTATGAAAGGAATTAAAGTGAAGCTTCTTTACGGTAACCTGTCAATCCCTTCTAGCTGCTTATCAATTCGAAGGATCAATACACAATGATCTCCGTTTTTCTCTTTTAATTTTTCTCTGTTAACCTGTCTACATATGTTCGCAGATGATGTTACCCGTCTTCTGGTACGAAGTTCAACTTGCATATTTCCTGTTACTTTAGCCTTTAATCATTTTCTTCACTAAAACGTTTTCCATTTCAATTGTCTTAGCTTGAAATAAACACAGCATGGAAGGTGAAGGCAGAGCCAGATCCTACAATACTTCCTAAAGGAAAATCCAAGGCCAGGTCAGTCTTTCTTTTTCCAAATTATTTTTCATTTTTCATTCTAAAATTGTAGATTAGCGTAGGGAAAATAACGGCAAAACTTGGTTGATTAATAGACAACGTATGTGTTTTCGATATAATTACGGACCAGATTCTCTCATAATCCCTACCCTTAATATCCCTCAGTATTCACCGTTCAAAAATTGATCTAAATATCCAGAGAGAGACATTTCATCTCCTTTTTAAATTTTCATCTTTACCGCGTGCGGTAGTGACATCTCATCTACTTGTTAAATTTTCATCTTTACCGCGTGCGGTAATTTAAAATAAATGAGGTGTCTCTCTTTGAACGTTTAGATCAATTTTCGGACGGTTAGGATGCATGGATATTGAGGATACCGGAGAGATTACCGAGAGAACCCGATCCGATAATTTTTTAAGGGATAATGAAAGGCTAGGTGTAATGAGTCACATCGGGAGCCAAACTCTTGTAAAGGTTTATAAGGGGGATTGGCTCTCCATTTGGGCTTGTGTTCATCACATTAGTGCTTTCATTTAGAGTCGATGTTTCGAGAG
>JAMWYP010000448.1:147500-237639 GCA_025563575.1 Acacia pycnantha
ATATAAAATATATTTATCATATTTATCAATATTTTCTCAATTTATCCTCATTGATACTTCCTCAATTATAATCAAGTAAACGAGAAGGGAATTAAATAAAATGATTATGATGTTTTTTAAAAAAAAAAAAAAACATGTTATGTTAACTATTCTAACTAAAACTTCCTTAATCTGAATTAATTAGATAAATATTTTTTATATTAAGGATGGGAGGAAGAATATTTTGTATCTTAATCATTATTGTCAAACTCGCGAGTTGACTCTCCGAGTTTATCGTTTTTACGTTTCTACCTTACTAAATCGAGTCGAGTTTCTTGTAAACTCGTGTCAGCTGTAAACTCAATTAAACTCATGAGTTTACATACCAAATTTACCGTTTTTTTTCAAGCTTATAAAATTGTGTTACTTTTTTCAATTTTGTTATCCTCAACAGCTTTATATATGAATTTTATAGAAATTTATTTATTAAATATAATAAATTATAAATGTTGATATATTTAATTTTAATTATTTGGATTTAAAATATATTTAAATCAAATTGTTGTCATTTTTTATATTTTAATTATTTAATTATACACTGTTAATACCTATTTTATGATAAAAGTAAACGCTTACGAGTTTACGATTCGAGTTCATGATACGATTTTACGTTACTATCACAGGTTTGTTTAAACTCGTGAGTTTGAATGGTCTTAATCCTTAATTATTTCGAATCAATTGAAGGCCGCAAGACCCGGACGCACGAATAAATATAGATACCTTTTTTTTTTGGTTGCCCATCCGGTTTACCAGAGCTTTGCTCTGACTAGTCCGGATCCGACCCGGGTTGCGCACCTAGCTGTGGTGGGTGAGTCTCCCAGCGGGGATTTTCTGCATTCACAAGACTCGAACTCGAGACCTTGCTTAAGCGACACAAGCCGCTTACCACTTGAGCCAACCCCCGTTGGTCTATAGATACCTTTTCAGTTTTGAACAATCGCAGAAAAAGAATAAATGAATTCTCAAACAAATCAAACTATTTTCAGAAAAATATTTTTTAAGAAAATAAAGAATAAAAAAAGAAGATAGCTTTCAAGCTCCATGTAGGACTGTACAGAACAAATCATACATTCATTCCAAAATTAATAAGCCTTATCGTTATTAATTAGTACTCCCTCTAGTTCTTATTATAAGACACCAACTAGCAAGTTTATTTGGTCCTTTTTATAAGGCACTTGCTTGTTCTCAATGAGCATTGATTATTTTTTTCCATGTCTACCCCTAATTAATAAAGGTAATGAGTGAGAGTAATAATTAATATAATATTAGAGTTTAATGCAATTAGTAGGGGTAATTGAAAATTACTTAGATTGTCTAGGACAACTTTATTGACTTTAACTATTTTTATTAGTTTGTGAGAAAAGTTAGTTGGTGCCTTATAATAAGGACCAGAGAGAGTACTATCTTTCTTCTCTTGTTATCCACTACAAATAATAATAATCTTTAATTAGTAACTACAGATTTTGAAATAAACATTGATTTAAAAATAGTAGGGGCGACTTGATTGCTTTTTAAATTTCTTGTTGAGACAAGATACAAGCAAAGGGTATATATATACAATATAATGACAAATCTTATGTTAGATGGGATGGCTACATAGATCTCACAACGCCATGATAAACCAAATTAATCTTTAGTTTATATATGCATGGCTAAATTTTGAACTAATTCCGAATTCTGACATGAATCCCTCTTTTGCAAAAGCCCTCAATTATAAGGTGTAACCTAGTCACTGTCTTTTAATTTAGTAGCATCAAAGCTCAAAAGCAAGTAAAAAGTTGTAGCCTGAGTTTGATATCACTTATCCTCTCATATATGTTTGGGAATCCGATTGAGAGGCCCAATCCGGCGTTCTAAAGGCTCAATTGGGCTTCTAGCTTTTATGAAAAATCGTCGATGTTTGTGAAAGCTTTTAAAAACTCATTATCAATCTTTCGCAGAAGCTAAAAATTGGAGCCTTTGAAAAAGCTCCTTCTGAAAACTTGTAAAAATCTCTTGCATGGACCTTCCATTCTTCCTTCGTCGCCAGCGACCTTCACTTCCTTCACCATCTTCAGCCTGCATTTATCTAATCTCACAATCTTAATCTGTTTACCACATTGTTTCCCTAACCTCAGATTTAAATACCTTAAAGGCATCTAATGCTTTATGCTTGTTATGAAGCATGTAGAGATACATATATTGTAAGTAATAATCTATAAAAGATATGAAGTATTTCTGACCATATGCATTCATTCTTGTACAACAAATATATGTATGTATAATTTCTAATAGATTTGTACTCCTCTTGGCACCTTTCTTAGATTTTTGTTAGTCTGCTTTCCCTTTATGCAGTCTACACAAGTCTCAAAATCAGTAAAATTTAAAGTACTAAGTACTCCATCATTTATCAATCTTTTAATTCTTTGGATTGAGACATGTCCTAATCTCTGGTGCCACAATATAGAGGAATCCTCATTCATATATAACACATATATTGTTTCGAACCAATGTTAATATGCATAGCATCATAAGCAATATTGTTTTGTAAATGAATAGAAAAAAGACCATTAGATAATATATCATTCCCAACCAAATTAGATTTATAAAACAAACTAAAAGATGTCTTATAAAACATAAAGGAATAACCAAAAGGTGCAAGTCTTGAAACTGAAATCAAATTCTTAGAGAAACTTGGAACATAAAAAGTATTTTCTAAATTCAAAATAAAACCACTATTTAAAACTAAACTACATGTTCATATAGCCTCCACAAGTGAACTCATCCTTCCTCTTGAATAGATGTATTGTTCACTTCCCACTGGCTTCCTTAGGTTTTGCATACCCTATAAGGCGTTCAAAACATGGATTGTAGAACCAGAATTAATCTGCCATGTGTCATCATTAGCATTAACCATATTAGATTCATAACAAACAAATGAGATTGGCATACCTTTCTTCTCAAGCCATTGTTGGAAACACTTGGATTCCCTCTTGATTCTACCTTGGGGCGGTATTTTACCTTCCCCTTCTTCTTGGCATGAGTCTGATCCTTCCTCTTAGTTGTCATAAATGCACGATCTCTCCCAGTTCCATTATCACCTTCCTACTCCTAAACACACATGGTCAAAAGTTCATTGATTGACCATTTATCCTTATTTGTATTGTAGGATATCTTGAAGGGTCCATATGGATGTGGAAGAGTGTGAAGAATATAGTGCACAAGGAAAGAGTCAGACATATCAACCTCAAGTGACTTTAGTTGAGCTGCAATGTCCCTCATCTGTATGATGTCCTCACGCACACCTTTTACTGTAGTGAGTCTCAGGCATGAAAACCTCATAATCAGGGTGCTAGCAAGTGTCTTATCTGAAGTCTCATATTGTTCATCAATACCCTTCAGAAGTGGCCTAATTTTGTTATGTTGTTCGACATAACCATGAATGCTAGCAGAGATTTTGGTCTTTATGAACATAACTAAGAGGCGATTAGATCGCTCCAATTTTTCATATAGAGTGCTATTCTCAGTTATAGAAGGTGGTTTATCTTTTTTAATACCATAATCAATGTCCATCCACCCCAAATGAATGAGAACTCTCTCTCTCTCCCTACTTTATAGTTATCACCCCTCAATTCGGAAATGTCACATTTGATATAAGAGAAATTCGTAAGTTGTATGACTGCATAAATTAAACATATGCTTGTAATTAAAATTTGAGACTAATACATCATATCATGTTTTACCAATGTAAATCATGCTTAGAATTCATAAATCTACTGACATATAACTTGCATTTGGGCTAAATTTCTAATTCAATTAGATCTATACATAACTTTATGATAAAACTATCAAATTATTCCCTTATTCTTAATTCCTGTGAGTAAATTAAGAATATAATTAGATATTCTATCCTAATTAATCATACAAAATATAATAAAAATTCTTGTCGGATAAAATCTATTATATCAACTACAATTAATGTTATTATGTGATCACAGAAACCCAATATATAATTTTAACTAATTAAAGATGTTGTGGCTATTCTCTAATTAATTAAAATTATATAGATCACTCAACATTAATTAATTCTCAATATTGCATTAAACCATAAGCAATATTAATATAAAATTGGACATTACTGAACTAATAGATCGAAAAACCCAATAAGAAAAAAATCCAAAAATATGCCAATCATAAATTGAAAAAAAATAAACCAACTCTTTTCCACAAAAACCCAATAAGAAAAAAATCAAGGTAAAGGCATATTAAGGCAGGAAAAGCACTAATATAGCAACTTTTACTAAATATTGTACCCCATTAAAGCACATTGAAAAATATTTACCGAAGTAGGGAAGTTAAAGACATTACCTAACTTGACGCCATTAATGGCATCAAAATGTGTGGCGCCACTAGATAATGGCGCCATGGGTATTGACGCCACTAGTGGCGTCTTAATATTTGACGCCACTATTGTGGCGTCAATCAATTAAGATGACACCATTAGTGGCATTAATTTGCCTAGTGACTTTTTATTTTATTTTATTATTAATTATAAATAATAAAAAGAGTAATTAATAATTAAGGGAATTAAAATATATAAAATTTATTATAAATTTTAGGATACAAGACTAATTAGTAAACTAATTAAAGAACTTTGGAAAAATATGGTTTTTGTCAATCTGCACCAACATAAAAATAGAGAACAAATATGTGAGGGTCCTATATTATCCGTATCATGTATAAACAACTAAATGCATATAATTAATTACATAAAGAATAAAACATACTGGAAGTCTCTTCATGCAAGACACGTGCCAGAAATCTTCACGCATAAGGTGTTGTTGCAAATCTAGTGGGATGAAATATGGGTGATAAATTTTAAATATTTTAATTCTTTTAATTATTAATTATAATTAATAATAATAAAAAAGGTCACTAGGCAAATTAATGCCACTAGTGTGGCGCCAATTTAATTAATTGACGTCGCACTAGTGGCGTCAGTATCCATGGCGCCACTACCTAGTGGCGTCACACATCTTGACGCCACCAGTGGCGTCAGGTCAGGTGATGCTTTTAACTGCCCTACTTCGGTAAAAAAATTTCAAGGTGCTCTAATTGGGTACAATATTTGGTAAAAGTTTCTATATTGGTGCTTTTACCATATTAAGGCTCTAATTCATTCTTGCATAACCAAATAGTAATTAGATCAATGCAGAATTAACATGAAAGAATCTAACATACCTCTTATCATTGATTTGTTCTTAGAAGAAAAAAAAAACTGTGATTTATTGTTCTTCTAAGCCTTCTCTCTTACTATGTAGATGGTGTAAGTATTTTAAAGGTGAAGGTAGACTTAGGGGACTTGAGCACAAAAAAAAAAAAAAGTAGACTTAGGGGATTAAAAACATAGTTGCACCCCTTAATATATATAACCTCTGCCCGTCACAGAGGTGGTTATAACCATGCATAGGATAGAAGGAAGTTACAAACAAATGTACGTGGACCACATGTGTAATACCCTAAAATTTGACTTAGGGAAAATATCATAAATTAAGAAATAATACCTATTAAAAATAGGTGAATAAGTGGTGTCAAGAAAAATGTTAAATTTATCTTATTTTCTAAAGGAAAAATTTCTTGGAAATTAGGAAAAATGTGATAATGTGCCAAAGTGACGAAAATGCCCTTGTAGGACATAAGTAACTTAGGAAAATTGTGAAAAATCCTGAAAGATAGTAAAATAATTATTAACATTGAGAGAATATATTGTCTCTAATTTTGGTAAATTATAAGTTTGGAAAAATTGTAAAATAACAATTATAAAGTATTTGGAGATCATAACTAACTCCATAATTATTGATATTTTACATGGGAGATAAAATAGCAATGTTAGTTCTGATTTTGAGAGGAAGTAATTAGTTCTAAATAAGAAAATTGTCAACAAATAATAAGTGATTGATTAAATAATTATGGGTTAATCCCATAATTATTTAAGCTTGAACAATGAAATAATTGTGATAAATTGTGTTGAACTCTATAATTAATGGGTTATGGCTAAAAATTAGCATAAATATACTGGCTAATTAATTGGGAAATACGGAGAAAAATCACTGAGATCATGTAATTTTGAGCCTAAATACAAGTATGAACCAATAGGAAAATTTTGTAAAAATATGAAAAAATAATAATTAAATTATATAATAATTAATTAAAAAATAAAATAAAAATATATATGTTAATTGTGTGTGTGTGCCGACATGAGGGGGAGGAAAAAAATAAAAATTGTGATGGATAATAAGGTGGGGTGAAAAATTAAAATACCTAATTAAATAATAATTAAAGTAAAAAGTAAAAAGTAAATAAACACCAATAGGAATTGGATCCTATCTAGAAAACCATGAACAATGTTTCTGGAGTCAGAGTATAATATTAATGAGTTGATTTTTATCTCTGACTGGGCTGTTACGGAAGTCATTTCCGAGATCGGTAGAAGATTTAAGTAATAAGACGAAATAGGGAAATCTGAGGAAAAGACGGATAGTCACAGATTTAGAATTTGAAGGAAATAAATTATAACTCAACATCTGGGAATAAGTTGGGAATTTCCTGGACATATTTGGAATCAATGAATTTTTGTCCAGAGGTTGACGATTCCGGAAGTTGATTCCGTAACCGAGCACGTTTTTCGAGAAACTTCGGCTGGACCGTTGGAACCCTGTATGGGATCAAAAATTAAGTTAACTCAGACATTCCTAATGAGAAAGAAAAGGTCTTCAAAGTTGTGATTCCAGATTTCTAAGATTTTACAAGATTACGCGATTAGGACACCAAACAGGGAGCTTTATCGGATAAAGCTCATAAAGCAATAGCATGACATCATCTTTGATGATGCAAAATTTGTGCCAACTAAGGGGGGAGTTCGGTATGCAGGTTTGAGGGGTGGAGAATGAAGCAAAAATTCCATGGATTAAAATGGAAGGGAAAATTACCAAGTTTGAAGGGAAAATTACCAAGTTGGACCCAAAATTCTTCTATAAATAGAGTCCTTTGCCTCTTCATTCTTCACACCATTCTCTCTTGAGAATTTCGAAACATAGAGAGAGGTTTTAGAGAGAGAAGCTCTGGGGGAAAAAGCAACGAAGCTCTGGGTAAGTTTTTCGGTACCGAGTCTTAAGCTTTCGTAGCTCTTTCGGTAGTTAGAGTAGAAATGTTAGTTTGATCTTTAATCTTCTAAGTATGATTAGATATCATATGTTAGGGGTATTTTAGTCATTATTTCAAAAATCATGATGGAGTCGGAGTTATGGCAAAATTTTGGAAGATATTAGAGTCAAAATAGCAAAGCTCTGGCGAAATTCCGCCGATTAGGGGCATCAGGGGAAAAATGGTAATTTTTACCTAAAATGCCTGTTATGATGTGAATCATTAATTAATATGATTTATATTTCGAAAATTATGTTGGAGTAGGAGTTATGTTGAAATTTTGAAAGATTAGGGTTAAAGTAAGGAAGTGCTGGCGAAATTCCGCCAATTAGGGGGTCAGGGGTAAAATGGTCATTTTGACTAAAAATGTCCGTCGTAATGATAGATCCTTAACAAGTACGTTGTTATATTGATAGGATATCCCTGATTACGTTCTGACCTACTGTCGTACCGTATTCCGACAGAAATACCGTCAACGAAGGTACGTTCGCGTACTGGTAACCTTAACACTGATGTTTATCGTATGCGTATATGTGTTAGGAGTATTGTATGTGTATATGTGGTGTATGTACGTTCGCGTACTGTAACACTAACTCTGATATTTATGGTATGCATGTATATTGTTAGGTGTATTGTATGAGTGGAGTTGTTATGCTGTTTGAGTATATAGTGTTGTTAGAGGATGATTGAACATATGCATGCACTGGGAGTGGTATATCTCGTATTCACTGGGAGTGGTATGTCCCGATTCACTGGGAGTGGTATATCTGCATTCGCTGGGAGCGGTACATTTACATTGGTTGGGAGTGATTCATTTGTTGTGCTTATGTACTGTATATGTAAATATGAGGTTAACCGTTACCTGGGGTCCGATTGCAATGGGCCTCAGCTCTTAACATAGCGTCAGGTTCGGAAGGACCAAGAACCGAGGAGAGGGGGAAGCAGCACACCTAGAGACCCTAACAGAGATTTCTTTGTTGTTCCATCGAAGCCTTCCTTTTGTTATTGTACATCACTTTTGAACCACGCGATTCTTATCTGATTTGTTGTAACCAAATTGATTTACGGCGTTTCATATATACATATCAATTACTCAATCGCTCTGTTGCTCTACTCTGATGATTTTGAAATGATGTTTGATGAAAAAAAAATATATACTGCTTTTAAAAACGGGATGTTACAACATGACAGTTGAAAATTTAAACATTATTTTGTTTATTTTTTTAGCATCAATGTACATCTACATGAATCTATCATAACTTTTTGTCATATTTATTTGAGAAAACTAATTTTTTAACCCGCCAACTTATAACTTATTTATAAGTCAGTTCTTCAACTTTTACTAACATCGTATCCACCCTAAAACTTCTGTGTCTTCAATTTCTCTTTATCATTTTAGTAATAAAGCATGGTCACATATAAAATACAACACAACATATAATAAGTACACGTCTTAGAAAATAGCGAAGTCGACTGACAAGCATTGGCGGACCCAAGTGTATCACAAGGGGGGCAAGTGCCCCCCTTAAATTATGGTGAAATTTTAAAAAAATAAGGGAATTAAAATTATGATTTATTTGATAGTATTGATAATAAGGCAATTATGATGGAATTTCAAAAAATAAAGCCTAGAAGGGTGACATTGTAATTATTTTTATTGTAATATACTTTTGTTTTTAAAATATATGTACTTGAACTTATTGAGTGTCCACCCTTCATTGTAATTTATATAGCTACATTTCTAACCATACTTAGCCTTACTTTTCTAAATGACAAATTTGTAAAATAATTGTCTTTCTTATTACATCATCAGTATTTACTTGATTTCATAAATATTTTTTTGATATATTTTTTTCTTATTTATATCTTTTTTTTATGCATTTAAAATTTTCCTTAAAAAAAATTTCGGGGGCGCTGCCTCTAAACCTCCGAATCCCCCTGCTAATTTTGCCCCCCTTATATAATTTTCTGAGTCTGTCCCTGCTGACAAGGAGGGAGCCACATAAAAAAAAAAAAAAAAAAAAAAGAAGAAGAAGAAGAAGAAGAAGAAGAAGTCAAAAAGCTTCATACGAAATGATATCTTGAAAGATGACATTGGCATTCATATCCTTTGGATTATTTTGCAAAATGAATTGGCACTAGATTTTTGGGAAAATTCATTTCAGAACCCTTTTAATAAGGGAAATTGCAAAAAAGGTCCTAAGATTCTGACAATCCCAGAAAAGGCCCCAGGGCCTTTTCTCCGGGATTTTCATAATTTTGGATGAGTTGTTAACGGATAGGTCTTTAACAACTAAATCAGCCCCGTTAACAACACTTTGCTAACAACTAAATCAGTACCTTTAACAACTATATCAGTACCCCGTTAACAACTATATTAGCCCCGTTAACAACTCACTCAAGATTGTGAAAATCCCAGAAAAGGCACTAAAATGAATTTTGTGGGATTGTCAGAATCTTGGGGTCTATTTTGCAATTTTCCTTATTAAAAGGACCCTAAAATGAATTTTCCCTAGATTTTTCAAATGTTCCTTGTGTTTAAGAAAAAGTTAGAATTAGCTCAGAATAAGGCGAAGACATTTTTTTTTATTTGATCAAGGATTTCTCCTTTTAAGGTTTCAACCGCAAAGGGTTTTCATATCCTCCAATAAATGTGGTTCCCAGGATTCTATCTTGTATTCACTTTGTTACAAGTTAATGTGATATATATATATATCACCCCAACCAACATCTTATTCAAACGCAAAGATATTTTAGTTGAAAAGGAAAGTGTTGTCAATATGCTGCATTTTCCATTGGAATTGTTGCAAAAAAGGCCTCAAGTGAAAGAAAGAAGATACATTTCCCTTATATTTCCTAACTTTTTTTTATGAAATTATATTTCCCAACTTATAATCTTATAAAAGTTGTAAAAATTTGTACACGAAATATATTCAATTTCCCTATTATAAAAAGTTATATTATTACTCCATGCAGGTCTTTAATATAAAACATAATTAAAATTTTTTAGAGTAAGGAAGTTAAATAAATTATTTAATCATAGCATATATTATATATCGTCATATTATATATTAACTTATAAATCAGACAAATTAGTTTAAAGAAAAATGATAAACATAAATATTTTAAAATAATGTATTTAGGATTTTTAATTTTTTCAAAAAAAAAAAGGTTAACTATCTTATATTAAGAACATGAGGTATACAAAACTTTTTTTTGTTAGACACAAATATCCTTCTTTTGAAGGCAATCTTGTCCGAAGTACTTTTTTTTAATGCTCATCCGGTATCTATAGCTTCGCCATGACTAATACAGATCCAACCCGCGTCGCGCACCTGATTATAGTGGGTGAGTCTCCCAACGGGGCTTTTCTGTATTCACAAGGCTCGAATTCAAGACTTTGTTTAAGCGACACAAACCGCTTACCACTTGTGTCAACTCCCGTTGGTATATTGTTCGAGGTACTGTTACTAAATGTGAAAACATCTCCTAATAAGATTCAAACTTTGGTTTGCTTGTTTTTTTTTTTTTTTGGTCAAAGAAAAACTTTGGTTTGTTACATTGTCAAGACTAGCAGGTTATACAAAAGTTATTAGGGTTGAAAATTCCTGGATGGGCCCATGAAGTGACAATGTGATATCTTTGGGCTGAAATGGACCTTGTTCTCTGCAACGTGAAAGTTGTGACCTCGTGTTCTTTTTTTTTTTTTAAATTAAGAAAATTAATTAAAATTTTTTACTTTTGCCCATTTCTTTCCTTCTTTCCTTTACCTTCTGTCCTCTTCGCCATAGCACCAAATTGGCGATGAGTGTGTCACTTGGATAGAGATCCTTCGCTCCCCTTCTCGGTATGTCTTTCTTCCTTGCTCTGAGCTTACCTTTAATTCTAATATCAACTAGTAATCACTTCGAATTTTGTTTTGTTATTTTTATTTTTTTGGTTTCCTTTCCGTGTTCAATTGATTCATTCCTCACCGCTTCGGTGCTTGGTGATTACTTCACTGCCGAAGATGACTCATTTAACAGTTTCAATTGTCTTTGAGTTTTCATTTCCATGAAAAATTTTGGTTTTAAGAATCACTTGTGGGGCCTGTTTAGTCACAATCTGAAACTTAATCCTAGATTGTATCGATCCTATCCGGGATTAGGATGCCGGAAACTGACATCAAGTAAAATGTTGTTGAGGTGATCTTTATTCGCTATCCTCTCTATTTGTCGTGGTAGAAGGGTTATTTACTTTTATTTTGCGTATTCTTGCCTCATCCGACCTAATTCAGTAACGAAACTGTGAGGACATGAGAAATGAGGGTTGGTTAGACTTGTATTAAACTTATAGGATGATATAATTGTTTTTGTTTATTTCTTGAGCATATCCCTTTCAAGTGTAAGGTCTTTTTCTGTTAGATTGAGTTATCTTCGTCAATTTTGAAACTTATGAAATTGATTATTTGACCTTTATTCCCTCCTTTACAGCTCCTGGGTGCATCATTTATAATCTATTTTTGCATCAGAGATGATTGGGGCACCACTAGTTCTGGGATCAACAATGCCAACTGCTTTGTCTTCTTCTTTATTAATCTTACCAGGGGATTGTCTTAAATGCACTCCTTATCTCCCACCTAGACCTCAAACAAAATTCAAGAGTATAAGGGCAATGTCTGCTGAAGCAGGACATGATCAATCGCCATCTGTTTCTGAAAAGAAGAGTCCACTTGCAGTTGTTTTGGATGTACCTCGTACTATTTGGAAGAAAACATTACGTCCATTAAATGATTTTGGGTTTGGGCGTAGGGGTATCTGGGAAGGTGGGGTTGGACTGTTTCTTTTGTCTGGTACGGTTCTATTTGTTCTCAGTTTGGCCTGGTTGAGGGGTTTTCAAATACGATCCAGATTCAGGAAGTACACAGCAGTGTTTGAGTTTGCTCAGGCTTGTGGTTTAAGCACTGGAACTCCTGTTAGGATTAGAGGGGTGACAGTTGGCAATGTCGTTCATGTGAATCCTTCATTGGAAAGCATTGAAGCAGTTGTAGAGGTGTGCTTTTATAATTATCTTAATTCCTATTATGATAAGCAACCGTGATTTGCTGTTTTACCCTTACATCAAGCATCAAACTTTGTTTGGATTTGGATTTCATTGTTTGAGTTGGTTGGTGCAATATGCTGATTCTGTATAGTTTAACTTGCAGATTGAAGATGACAAAACAATTATACCCCGAAATTCATTAATTGAAGTTAATCAGTCTGGCCTTCTTATGGACACTATGATTGACATTACTCCTCGAGATCCAGTACCAACACCAATAGCTGGACCTCTTGACCAAGAATGTCAGAAAGAAGGTGTTATTGTGTGTGATCGAGAAAAGGTTAAGGGGTACCAAGGAGTGAGCTTAGATGCATTGGTTGGGATATTTACCCGCATCGGACGAGATGTTGAAGAAATTGGTGTTTTCAATACCTATCTCCTTGCTGAACGAGTTTCTTCTGTCATTGAAGAAGCAAGGCCGCTTCTTACAAAGGTGTGATGTACTATTTTATGTCAGTCTTGCATCATTCATGGTAACAAGTTCTGTCAACTGGATAGATAATTTTCTTTCCAGTAAAACCTGGATAATTTGATGACAGTACAAACTTGTTATCTCCCTCTCAAACTCACGTTGAGTTGTTGTTTGCTAACTTGTGATATGTGAAATCATTCCAAGAATGCCAATCCCTTGTTCTCTGTTTGAAAGGATTCTGTGAGAATTCAATCATTTTTCTGCTCTTATTTAATATATATATATATATATATATAAATTAATTAAAGGTGGTAAATAAATTTACCATAGAATGCCAAATTTGAGCATTAGGGAACTTAGTAGACGGCGCTTGACGTGTATAGATATTTTGTTACATTCTGGGCTTTTACATTTCATGTTCTTGTATATTAAGCATTCGGAGCCATAGGTTGCAAAAGGAAAAATAGTTTTGGTCAGCTCCAGATCATTTGTCAGAAGCTTAGAATTTTACTGCAAGTAAAGTTAGTTTATCTATCTGACATGTGAGGAAATTATCTTAGTTTATTGTCACTATTTGGGTCACTCTAGCAGTTTACAGTGATACTACATCACTGTAATTATGGACAAATAGGTGAACAAAATGATAATGTGAAGTTTCATTAACCTTTCTGCTGTTTTTATGTGTTTTTTACATCATTTTGGCATCCATACATCTTATTTCTATTGCTGGAAATTTACTTTCTTTTGTGATTATTCTGTTATGCATTCTAATACCCATACTTTTGGCTTTGATGTAGTGATGTCCCAGATCGAAGCCATGGCTGAAGACATTCAACCTTTGTTGGCTGAAGTTCATGATAGTGGTCTGTTGAAAGAAGCTGAGAATTTAACCCGAAGCCTTATACAAGCCTCTGAGGATTTGAGGTCAGTAGTGTAAATTCAATATGCCTGCACACAAGTAGCTGTGTGGCACATTGACATTAGTGTTGAAAATGATGGCTAGCTTTTTAACATCTGATCTTGGAATAGATTAAGGACATTTGGGGTAAACATGAGGTTAATTGTTTGGAGGTTTTTAATGATGTCTTCTTGTTCTTCTCCAATGTTTAAGATAGACTTGATGGCGTAAATGTTGTTTATCCTCATAATTCTGTGTCCAATCAATATCCTGCCTGTGCAAAAATACGCCAAAACTTGGATGTTGAGCCGTGGGTAGTCTAACTATCATGATAACTATATATTTTTCCGCGGTACAAGTTTTAAATGGTCAAACTAATAGCACTTAGGTCTGTGGTCTATGAATATCTTGATTGCATGAAAACCTTATTATTTGTTATATATGTCATTTTTCTTTCACCATTATTTTGAATTAGTAGTATCCACAGGAAACTTAATTACGAGAAATAAGATGTAAGGTTCTTGAAGTATGACTTGTAGTGATCATCTTTTAATTTTGGAGAAGGGTAAATTCATCCATTATGAGAACTGATTTTAAAAAGTGCGTTTACCTTTCATTTTACCCTGAAGTTCATTCTTGAAGCATGACAACTGATGGATACGATCTCCTATTTTATGCAGAAGGATTAACTCTTCTATTATGACCCCGGAGAACACGGAACTAATTCAGAAATCCATTTACACTCTTATTTTTACCCTGAAGAACATTGAGGTAAGTAATATTCCTTTAAAACTTCCTAAAGTTATAATGAATGATGAATAACTTTTCTTTTGATGTTCTCCATTGCAGAATATCAGCTCCGATATTCTTGGTTTTACTGGCGACGAGACTACAAGAAAGAACCTGAAATTACTTATCAAGTCTCTCAGCAGGTTACTCTGAGGTTGTATTCCAAGTAAAATAGAATATATAGCAGGTGATACATTTTCTAGAGTTTTTCATCAGCCCCAACAGTTAAGTAGGACAAAGCTATTCGTCGCATCTGCCGTAGTTTCTTCTTCAATGGCTTCTCCCAAGGTTCTGACAAAAGGACTACGTGTCGAATAACGTCGAGGTTTTTGGGGTGTTTTTACTATATCTTGGTGCAATATGTTACCGTCAATGTAGCTCTGTCACGCTCATAAATCTTTACATAAATTATGCTGGAAGATGGTGATTTTTTAAAGGCTTGTCATTCCCCAGCTAAAATGCCTGTTGAAGAAGAATGCTATCACAGGTTTTACAGCATTCCCAAGTCCTTTTCCATGGTGAAAAGTTTGTTTTTTGGGTTGTGTGGAATCAGACATAGTTTGGTATCAATACTTTTACAAGTTGCTCGATAAAATTACTTGATTAATTTTAGGGATTCATTCAAAGGTTATACTGTTGAACATCCCAGTTTCTTTTCTTTCATGTTTTTTTGACTTTGAAAGATGTGCAATTAGCCCTAGCGAATGCAATCTATATAATTGCTGTTTTTTGACATGAAAGTTTGTGAAGGGCTTATTGGGTACAAACATGTTGAAAAATTCAATCTTTCAATTTGCAAGACAATTCCACAACTTGATTTTTCAATCCGTAGAATGTAGATATGACGGACAATGACTTGGACCCAATTCTGTTCAAGTTAAATATTCAAATTGAAAGACCGGGTAACATGGATGTTATTTGTATTTTGTAGTTCCGGCCTAAAATATAAATCACTTTTATTATTTTTTTGGTATTAAATATAAATCATTTTAACCACCTTATAGAAGTTGAAATGGTTACCTTACTAAATTTGTTTTAATTTTTTTTTAATGATGGAGAAAAAATATGATGAGTTACATTGAAATATTAATTATTTAGATAAAATTGATAAATAAACATTAATTATTTATGAAAGTCTTATTTTGAAAAATGTTATGTTTAGTACTCTTTTTTTTAGCTCGAGAATGATTTTTTTTTTTTTTGAGAAGAAAAGTTTTGGAGGGGTTCGGCGTCGATCCCCACCAAGGCAGGGCATGGCCCGGCTCTATGAGCACTCTCTGGGGACTTACGAGATCGCCTACCAAAGGAGTCCCAGCGACGGCAGAGGGGATCGAACCCACGACCCAAGGGCCTAATCCTGGATCCCTTACTATCTAAGCCAACTCACATTGGTTAGCTCGAGAATGATACTTGTATTACTAGAAAATGTCAAACATTACAAACAGATACATGATAAAAGGAGATACCCGATGCAGCGAACTATAGCAAAACAACCTAGGGAGAAACATTACAAACAGATACAGGATAAAGAAATACCCAATACAACATATACTATAGCAAACAACCTAGGAAGAAAGAAACATTACAAACAGAAAGAAATTAGCCAGCCCCAGATCAGAACTTGAAATATGAGAATCATCCACAACAATATTAGCCTCTTGAGTATCCAAAGTAAGAAGGGAAGATAAAGAAAGTGATGGTTGAGAAACCCACCCGACCGAGCACACCTCCTTATAAGCAATCACTGTAAGAAAGTCAGCTACTCTATTACCCCGTTTAGGGATATAAGATAAAGAGAACTCAACCTTGTCAGAAAAAAAGGCTAATAATATTATGAAAGATGCTTCTGCTCCTCCAGTCATACAAATCAGGAGACTTAGCATCAATACATACAAGCAAGGAAAGACAGTTAGTTTCGAAAAGTAAACTAAATGAAATGTGTCTTTATATTTTTTTGCGTCTCCTTTTCTCAATGAAAGGTTGCGTAGTTCAATTGGTAGAGTGCATCCTCTTAGGGTGTAACCTACACGTTGTGGGCTCGAAACCTTTGGGTGCGGTTTTGGAGGAATCGAACAGGGTCACTCCAATAAACAATATAAACTCTTAACCAACTAGGCCACCTAGATAAGTTGGTCTAAAATTCCTTCAACACACACACACACACACACACACACACACACACACACACACACACACACACACACACACACACACACACACACACACACACACACACACACACACACACACACACACACACACACACACACACACACACACACACACACACACACACACACACACACACACACACACACACACACACACACACACACACACACACACACACACACACACACACACACACTCGAAACCTTTGGGTGCGGTTTTGGAGGAATCGAACAGGGTCACTCCAATAAACAATGTAAACTCTTAACCAACTAGGCCACCTAGATAAGTTGGTCTAAAATTCCTTCAACACACACACACACACACACACACACACACACACACACACACACACACACACACACACACACACACACACACACACACACACACACACACACACACACACACACACACACACACACACACACACACACACACACACACACACACACACACACACACACACACACACACACACACACACACACACACACACACACACACACACACACACACACACACACACACACACACACATATTATCAAACTTTTAGTGTCTGCACTTACCCACACTGGCACCAATGTGGGTCCGCCGTTGGCGCGTGTGGGGAAGTAACTTGGAACTCCTATGGTATTAACATCTCTTTTGGCAAAACAGAGAAAACTATACATGCAAAAATATAGAAATAAAACTTTAAAATTTGAAAATTTTAAATCAGGTTTATTATGAAGAATTGATAAGAGAATGACGAAATTTAATAAGCAATTTACAACTCATTTTTTAGAAAATCCATTATTTAAAATTTTACAATTTCAATTCTTTTTTTACCTTTTTTTAAAGTATATATTCATATTTCGTCTAGAACATCTTAATAATAATTATTTTTTATTTATAAAATATTTGTACGGAGTTTAGTTTTAAAGGTTTTGATTTATTCTTATATTTATATACACACACACATCAATGGAAAGAAATAGAAAATTCAAAAAAAGACAAAAAAATACCACCTATAGAAAATTCAAAAAAAGACAAAAAAAAATACCACCTATTAAATTTTAAAACCCCAAATTAGTTTTGTTGCCTATAAAAATATAAGTATTAATTATAAGAATATATCAATTAACGTCTCATTTTTGTAGTAAATCATTTGTTTGAGATTTTGAAGTTCAAGTAGTATTTTCTTGTCTTTTTTCTTAAAAAAATTATGGTTCATGAATTAATCAATTAGGTAATTTTCATCTATAAGCAAGCCTTTATTTATTTAATACTCCATCCGGTCCTAATTATAGGGAATATTTACCAAATTTTGGAGAGATTAAGGTTAATAGTTAAATTAGTTAATTATATTTATTTTCCTAAAATGCCCTTATTTAAAATTTAAAATGGCTTCAAAAAAAGATTGTTGAATCAATAGCCCCATGCGCTTGTATCTCTCCGAGTCTGGCATTGTCGACTTCTCCGAGCTCTCACACAGTCCGGCATCTTAGACTTCTTTGAGCCCTCACACAGTCTAGAGAATACTTGTAAATCTATGAGGTGTAGGCTTTTTTTTTTCCTAATAAAAATGTGTGAGTGTGTTTATCATCACACACACACAAATATATATATATATATATAGACACACACATATAGATACATAGACATATACACACAAATACACACACACACACACACACACACACATGTGTGTGTGTGTGTGGGCGCGCGCATATGTATATATCTCTATATACACATACATATACACAAACACACACACATGTGTAAAATACACACACACACTTTATATATTGTAGACTTCTCCGAGCTTTTACGGAATCCGACATCGTAGACTTCTTTGAGCTGTCGCAAAAAACAGTGGAATTGAGATTTATGTGGCACTAATGAGTTACAAGCATCACTTATTTTATACAATATAGAGGTGCATTATTAAATTATCATTATGTTTACTTATTATTGAGAAAGTATCAATAGGGGTATTTTAGAAAGAAATTGATAAAAATTAGAAAGTTATCATATAATTAGGATCAAGATCAACTCTCAAATGTTGTCATATAATTAAAACTGAAGGGAGTATCTCCATACAAATGTTGTTTGACAAATGAAGGAGTGCAAGGAAAAAGTAGAAAATTGGCAAAGAAATTTTAGTTTAATTAGAAAGGAAAAGTCCATAATCTACATTGTTAATGATGATGCGTAAGTACTTCTGTAAATAATATTTGACACAAAGGCATACTCAACCCTAGTGAATCTTTGAGGCCTAACATACTCAAGCTTTTTTTCTCCTTATACATATAAATTTAAAGAGTTTGAACCATTACTCCTACTTATATCTTCTTCAATTTTATCATCAAAATTAGCCTCGTTTTCAATCCATCTAAACTTTTGTTTATATTTTTATTAAAGTCAACATGAATTTAGCACCCTAAAATATTTTTCTATTTGCATCAAAACCCAGTGACCTAAAGTATTTTATAGCGTATCCAGTACCCTGAAGTATTTTTTTTTTCAAGTACGTCTATCACCCTAAAATACTTTTTTATGCAATTCTGCGTTTAACAATTTAGACAATTTACGGTAATGGATACACTTAAAAAAAATACTTCAAGGTATTGGAGGCATCAAAAAGTAATTTATAGTGATGGGGAGGAAAAAAATACTTCAAGTGTGCTAATACAAAACAAAATATCTTAGGATACTGGATGCACCTGGAAAAAAAAAATTAAAAAGTGTTGAATGCATCTTAACCTTTATTTTGTAAAATATCAAGGAATGGTTGAGCCCAACGAACATATTTTACCTTTTAGGGTTAACACAAATTTTGATCCTTATATTAGTTTTCGTCCATCTAATTTTAAATCATAAGTTTGATGGTTGTTTTTTTTTTTTTTTTTAAATGGAGATCTCCCGAAATGTTCTATGGAACCCAACAAAAAACAATGGGTTAAGGTGCAGATTTTCCAACCAACTATTACTCTAAGAGCGTCTGGCACAAATAACAATTGAGGGGACCAAAATTGCCAATCAACAATTAAAAAGTGAAAAAAAAAACACAATTTGGTACAGATTCGCCAACTAACTATTACCTCATCATTGTCTTGGTGTCTCCGTCTTCCATTAACTGTCACAGTGTTAGTGACGTTGGCGTCTCCAAAGCTTCCATTGTTGTTGGGTGTTCCACTCACCCTCTTGAACTCATCCAGCAGTTCACAGCTTTCAACCGGCACGCACCTTGCACCTTGGTTCCATACCTCCGATGCCACAAGCAGCAACCGCCGCTGTCACAACGCCTGCTTCCATGGGTCCCATCTTTGTTGGTGTTTGCCTTATCCAACAAGAAGGTTTAACCGCTCTTTTCTCCAACGTTTCCATCACCGTCCTACGTCAATGCCTCATATTTTAACTTAATTGTGATAGTTGTTTTTTTTTTTATAGTTATTTGGTGTTTTTTTTCACTTTTTAATTGTTGATTGGCAATTTTGGTCCCCTCAATTGTTATTTGTGCCATACACTCCTCGGATAATAGTTGGTTGGCAAATCTACATCTTAACAAAAAAAAAAAAGAAAAAAAAAAGACAAGTCTTTGATTTATCTTAAAGAAAAGTATGAAGGATCTCGAAAATATAATGATAAACGACATAGAAAAAGACTTGGTGGTGCTATTTATTGTATTGACCAGTGAACAGTAAACCTTTGATTCGTCTTCACCCTCTTTTTGGACATGTAGACTATTATTCCTTCAACTTTCTCGGGTAATTCAAATAATGCAACTTACAATTTAATGAACCAAAAAAATCAGAAGTAAAGTCCATTTATTGGTCCCCATTCAACCCCCTTGCCCCTTGTTGCCATCACTAGCTAGTCTTATGTTGACTATTTCTCACATTTGACTGCCTAATTTATGATATCAACAACTATAAACGTGGGCATCATGCCCCATTAAATTTTGAGGAATGAGTTCATTATGCATAATTTGTAAATGATATTATAAGGGAAAATAACCCAAAAAAAAATCACTTAAATTTTAAAATTCTAAATTAGTGATTTCCTTTAAATATTAGTTGTCAATTGTTATACTCGTCGATACTTATACTCTTATAAGTAATAAAAGTAATTTGAGATTTTGAAATTCAAGTGGTATTTTCTTATCTTTTCCCCATATTATAATTTGATATAATTCATTTATGTTTTTAAGTCAACATATGTTATTGGAATTTAGTTTCACTTTAACTTTCAATCTTTAATTTTAGTGTAATTTGATTGATATTTTTTCTTTTTTCTTTATTTTTTAAAATTGTATTCATTCTAATTAAGCAACATATTAGTGGGAAAACGAATTATTAGTCAAAATTAGTTAAAAGAAACAAATATATAAGAGATGTAAAAAAAATTCCTATATATATCATTATTTATAAAGATGATGAGTGTGTGTGAGAAGGTGTCGAAAAATATATGAAAAAGAATTAGTGGGATGGGAGAGACATGTAATTAATTGATGGTAAATATAGAAAAAATGCATTAAATTTTTAGACAAAGACAATTTATTGCTTAAATATAAGACTAACCCTATGTGAAAAAATGTTATTTGTCAATTACTTCCTAATTGGCCTAATTATTTTACACTCATGTGCATTTTCACAATAATAATAATAATAAAAGTTCACTTTGGGCGATCAATGCCTAAGGCTTGTTTGGCATGAGGGATGAAGAGGATGGAAAGTAAGCATAGAGTAAAAAAATTTGATTTGGCGGGGTTATAAATTTTTAATTAATTTTTCATACTTTTTTATCTTACACCTTCTCTATATTAAAATTTTATAACCACACTTCTCAAATTTTCTTAAATTCAACTTATAAAATTTTTCCTTCCCCTCCCCTTCAAATCCCTATAACAAATACACCTTAAAGGATTGAACTTTGTTAACATTGGCTTCTTGTAATCATCTTATACCAAGTGATGATTGTAGTCACTTAAATTTTACTTAAAATGTCTTTTGTATGTATCACAGTGGTGTTTAAAATAATATTAGAAAAATCACATGACTTGCAGTGGCTCTTTCACATGTCATTGACATTGACAAGCTGCATGACTTTTTTGATATTACTCCCTTCGGTATTAATTATAAGACATATTTAACCGATTTTGGGGAGATTAAGGAAAGAGGTTAAATTAGTTAATTTTACTCATTTTTCTAAGATGCCCTTATATAAATTTAAAATGACATAAGTAAAAGTAAATCAACAACTCCTCCTGTATACTTTTTCGACCTAGAATTTTCCTTTCTACACGTTATTTAATTGAAATAATGCTCTAATTATATGTGTGTACAGATATCTACGCGCGCGCGCGCGCGCGCCCACACACACACACACACACACACACACACACACACACACACACACACACACACACACACACACACACACACACACACACACACACACACACACACACACACACACACACACACACACACACACACACACACACACACACACACACACACACACACACACACACACGTGTGTGTGTCTATATATATTTGTCACATATATACATACATAGTTATATGTACACACACACATACATATATGTGTATATGTGTGTGTGTCTATATATATTTGCTTAGATATATATGTGTGTGCGCGCACACACATATACATACATAGACACGCACGCGCGCGCGTGCAAACACATAAAAGTTAGTATTACTAACTGGAAGAGTCTACACATCCACATACATATACTCATCAAAAATCAAACACATTTGAGAGAATAAAATAGGGGTATTTTAGAGAGAAAAATTGACAAAAATTAGAATGTTGTCCTATAATTAGGACCAAAACCAACTCCTAAATATTGTTCTATAATTAGGACCGGAGGGAGTATTATTTTTTGTTAAGACCTTGGTGTGATTTTTCCTTTAAAATATCCCCATAGTTATTGTTTTTTGGCAGTGAATTTCCATCTCCTATTCCTCTCTAGTGTCATTATGCTCAAATGCTTTTCTCATTTCATTGTTCATCCCCATTTGTTTTATTCTTCGTTTTCGTATAAATATGGAATGTATTTATAAATTTGAGCCTTGAGATTTTGAATTGAGGTATGAAGTCCTTCCACTCAAATACAAAATACTTCCCCATTCCATTTGTCATCGCCCATTTATTCCCTACCTCCATGTTCAAGTGCTGCTCCAATTGTTTCTCTATATGTTCCTTACAAATAGTTTTAGAACTAGGTTTTATTCAAGACTTTATTGAGGACTTAAGTACCTATTTGAGTTAGCTGTAGAAGCTGTTTTTTCAATATAATTAAAAATTAACGGGATAAGTGTGTGAAAGGAGTTTTATCTCGACTTGCGTAAATATAGTTTTATAATGCTAATTCAAACCGGCAAAAATGATGTCTTTGGGATGGGGAGTCAATATACTTACATTTAATAAGTAAGAAAATTGTTAGGATATATATATCCAAATATAAAGGAACTTTGAGTTGAAGCAAGACGAAGTTACTATTACATCCGGTCTTAATTATTGGAACACTTTTGTAATGTAATTTGCACCACATATCATGATGACATTCACTCAGTTTATTAAAAGTTATTGGTTAAACTCCTATTAATTGTGTTAACATTTGTGGGGGATTATGTCATTTGTATAAAAATATATTAAAAAGAATTCGATAAGAGAAAGAATTCCTGATAAAAATAATGGTAAGATAATTTATATTTGAAAGGAAATGAATTATTGCTTTAAGTCTAGGCTTGGTTATTTTATTTTATTTGGTGGAAAAAGAAACTGATAATAAATCCTTTTCTTTTCAGTTACTCGTATATCTTTTTGGGTCAAATTCTTGTGAGCTGTACAAACATTAATATTAATATTAATTATATTAGATATGTTGTAATCTTTAAATAATTAGTTTATAGATATATTAAAAATTACTTAAATTAATTATTTATAATAAATGTGTATTTTTTTAAATATCTCATTGATGAAAACCCCTTTGAATATATGTAATTTATTGGAATGTTTTATTAAAAAATATAAATAGATTATAATTATGATCGAAGCAAACCTCTTAAATAAGCTTCAATATTCGGGAGCCGAGAGAATATTTAAAATTAATTAGGTTATTTTATGATCTTTAAATGAATACTTGCAATCAATATAATTGATATGCAATTAATACTCTACTTCTCATAAGAAACCATTTGATGCATGTAGTTCTGGTTGCTTTGAGCTCCTTACCATGTCAATGCTGATCTGTTTAACAGGGTTTATATTAAAAGTTTTTTCAACTAATAATTCTATAATAAAATTTTGAAATATGAAGATAAAATTAAAAAATTGAGCGAATTCCGAATCTCTGCTTCAAAGTTTCAAATATTAATTGGCAATTTTTTTTTTCTCCAAATGATTAAATAAGTCAATATTTTATCATTACCGCAATTTTTAGGGGCCGCTTAAGTGGTAGAAATATAATTTAGAAAAAATAGTTAATTATACAAATTCTTTTAAATTTTGAAACAATTATATGAAAATTATTTTTAATTGTTGTTAAGTGTTGATCCAGAAGCTTTGACAACTTAAATTGAGATATCTCACCTTAGAGTTTGTGTAAATACATAACATGACTTTTCTACAAAGCTACTCCTTCTGGTCTTTATTATAAGACACCAACTAACAATTGTATTTAGTTGTTTTTGTAATGCACTTGCTTATTTCCAAAACGGATTAATTATTTTTTTCTTTGTATGCCCATAATTAATAAGAGTACTGGGTGAGAGTAATAATTAATATAATATTATAGTTTAATGCAATTAATAGGGGTAATATTGAAAGTTACTTAAATTTTAATATAACTTTATTGAACTTAACTGTTTTTCTTGGTTTGTGAGAATTATTAGTTAATACTTTATAACAATGATAAGACGGAATACTTTTAGTTGGACTCATAAATGGTGAATCACATTATCACAATAGAGTATCAGAGGCAGCATATATATATACTCCTCTGGTCCTTATTATAAGACAAGAACTAACAAGTTTATTTGGTCTTTTTTATAAGATACTTGCTTGTTCCCAATGAGCATTGATTTTTTTTTTTCCATGTCTGCCCTTAATTAATAAAGGTAATGGGTGCGAGTAATAATTAATATAATATTAGAGTTTAATACAATTAGTAGAGGTAATATTGGGAATTACTTAGATTCAATGACAACTTTATTGACTTTAACTACTTTTATTGGTTTGTGAGAAAAGTTAGTTAGTGCTTATAATAAGGACTAGAGGGAGTACTCTGGTCCTATTTATAAATATATTTTGACCAAATCTCACATACCAAGGACAGATAATTGACACAATAATTATGTGGATAAATTTTCAACTTTACCCTCATTTATGATTGTATATTTTTCAACTTTTCTTCTCTCTCTATCTTTATTTTTTTTGAACAATTCTCTCTCTATCTTTATGGATGTAACTAATATAAGTAAAATTGTCACAATCTCATTTATTATATGAAACTGGACTTATAAATAGGATCAGAGTGATGTGTGTGTATATTGATTAAGGTTTTCTTTGAGTCTTAGAGGGCAAAAGGTTTTAATTTCTTTTAATAAATGTGTTTCCCGAGTTCAAACTTGTGTTCTCTTCCTTAAATGAGTGAGATCCCTTACCACTCCAACCAATAACTTGCTGATCAAAGAAAGGATTTAATCACCTAAAGTGATAATATCTGAAGAGTATGCAATGATAAGTTCCAATAGAAGAACTTATAACAAATTTATATTAAGACTTTTAATTATTAAATTTTTTTAGGACCTCATATTCACAATAATTATGCTTTTATAAATGTGAGAAATTGGACTTATATACGTGATACTAAAACTAACCCCCACTAGCTCATTAATTTAGGACATGAGGGGTAGTAGGAAGAAATTTACTAATTTTGGCTAATCGAAATTTTTTTTTAAAAAAAAAAAAAAAAAAGGAAAAAGGAGTGTGTGGGGTTCGGAGAACGTGATGGTGAACAAGAGGGCTTTTGGACATGGTTGCCCCATATAAGTACGCACTGCTTCATGATTCGTTCTCTATTCTGTTCCACATCCTCGCTACAGACCCACGCGGATCACACAGACACCGTTTTGTTCTTCTGCTTTCTTCTTTGAATCCCTCATCCCCTCTCCTCCTCAAATGGCCGATCAGCTCACCGATGACCAGATCTCCGAGTTCAAGGAGGCCTTCAGCCTCTTCGACAAGGACGGCGATGGTCTCATTTCTCAGATCCTTTCCTTTTTTTTTTCTTCCTGTTTTTGTTTGCTTTACTTTCATTTTCTCGGTTGTTCTCTTCATTTTATTGCACAATTTTGCTTTCTGTATTCCTTAGATCTGGTTGCAATTGAACTGTTGTTGTTCGGGTCGAATTTCCTCCCTTGCCTTTTGAAATTGAAATTGACATAATCTGCGGGATCTAGGGTTCCTTGTTGTTTGACTTTTTGCTTTTGATTTGAGTTTGTGGATTTTTGGTATATGATTGTTGATATGATGAATGTCTATATTCACTGATTCTGCGCCTTGGAAATCCTTTCACTCTCGCATTTCTTTTTCTTATCTCCGCGAGAGATTTGATTTAGACTTGTGATGCGGTCAGATGGATTTTGCGGATGATAAAGTTGTTGGTACTGATTTACGACAGTTCAATATGGAAAGGGCCTTCTAAATTTAATGCATTGGATCAGCATTCTGTTTTCTTTTTCTATTGCATGTGCGGCTATTTCTAAGATGAAATAGCCCCGTTAGTGCCATTTGGAAGGACTTTTATGATTAGTCGATCTATTAGTGTCACCATGTTTATGAGGATTATCATGCTTCTGATTCGAAGGAGGATCTGTCTAATTGAATTCTGGCCAGCGTTGCTGAATCTGCTTGGCAATATTTTGGAGAGAGATGTTATATTTGGGGTTTGTTCTTGAGTTTGAGAATTTTGTCCATTCATTTGAAAATGGAAGTCATGAAGTGTAGTGTTCTCCAAGGAATTAGCTGTTATATAGAGACTGGATAATTTGTTAGTTTTAGTACTTAGTTAACCGGTATTTGATTTAACAGAAATGAGACAGTTGGTTGTTTATATGGTTCTTAATAACTGTTGTCGTGAAGATGATGTTTATATGTTTTGACCAATGGTCATTAATTTGTATTATGTGGTTGCTTTAAGCTGATAGGTAGACCTTCTTATAGAAGCTTTCTTTGAATAACTCTCCAACGATTTGCAGAAAGACAAATGCATTTGAAATTTGAAGTTTCTGTTTCTCTTTTCCCATTTCCTTCATGTTTTTAATAGTGTTTTCTTATCTATATTTTTTGGGAGCGGGAATTGTTTATTGATTTTGTGTCTATCCATTTATTATATCAAAGTTATTAATTTATCAATTTGCTGCAGGTTGTATCACTACCAAGGAACTTGGGACTGTCATGAGATCACTTGGGCAGAACCCCACTGAAGCTGAGCTCCAGGACATGATAAATGAGGTTGATGCTGATGGAAACGGTACCATTGATTTCCCAGAGTTCCTCAACCTTATGGCTCGGAAAATGAAAGATACTGATTCAGAGGAGGAACTGAAGGAAGCTTTCCGTGTATTTGACAAGGACCAGAATGGGTTCATTTCAGCAGCCGAGCTCCGCCATGTCATGACAAATCTGGGTGAGAAGCTGACAGATGAGGAAGTCGATGAGATGATCCGTGAGGCTGATGTTGATGGTGATGGGCAGATCAACTATGAGGAGTTTGTCAAGGTCATGATGGCCAAGTGAGGGGCCAATAAACCAAAAAATTGAAAATAATTCTATTTTAATTAGGATTATCTTTATTTGGGTGTCATTAGCTCTTTTTGGTAGTTGGCTGTCTTTTCCTGTTTGATGAAACCATTACTTACTGTTCATTAGCTCCTACTTGTTTGATCTGCACCATCCCCTTTGGTCTGTTTAGTAGGTTCGGCTTAGCTTTGTTCCTCCATGCGTGGCTCTCTACTCTTTTTTGGTTATTATTATGAACCTTAAAATTGGATGCAATTTGTGTGGTTGCTTCTGGGTGACTAATCATGTTAATATTTACATATTTTGTTATGTCATTGTTTCTTCTTCTTAAACTTTTTATTTAGGGAAAATTCTATATAAAGCCATTTAAAAAAGATTGACTATGGGATTTCATATTCGACTAAGTTTAATCATAAGAGTTTTCTTAGGGAAGAAGGATATAGGGATGGTGAGAACATTAATTTAAATGCATCTCAAGGATTCTCAATCAAAGTGATGATTGGGACAAATGGTCTCATGTGATTGAAACATGTTTTTTATTTTTTTGAATGAAGGTGATTGAAACATGTGTTTTAAATTCATACATTTTTTTTTTTGTAATTATACATCTATAGGTGCTTTTAATAAATAAAATCCATATATAATAAAAATGCTCAAAATCACTTGTAAAAATAATATCCAAATAGAAACCATGATTAACCAACCCTACTTTTAAAATGAATTCTTTGTTGTACGTTTTTCCTTTATTGTTATAGTTAATATATTTAAACTATAGATGAATCATATTTTATTTTATTAAATATTAATTTTTATATATATATATTGAAGAATATAAGTTATAAAGTGAATGAAACTCCTTAATGAGAGGATAGGGCATTAACGTCATTTTACCTATATTTTGAAATCTTAAATTGGACTAATAACTCAATTAATAATTTATTGAATTTATCAACCTGATTTAGAAATTTTCTATTTTAAATAGCTTTATATAGGATTTCCCCTTTTATTTAATATAAATGTTCTTTCCTGTACTTTAACATGAAGGAGTTATTTAAGTAAGTTGTGTAGAGTAATGAAAAGGAAAAATCGTTAATTTAAATAAATATAAAATAATCTGTCTAAAATATTCCCGCGTAGCATTAAATTGTATATTACTTTATAATTTAGGCATATGAGTTTGGAAAACAATAATTAATATAGAGATATTATTTTTAGGACTAAATTTAATCCCTCCACAACTAGTTCTTGATTTCTTGAAACCGGTATATAGACGATGTGGGAGGGAAATAAGCCTGCTGTTGATTTCTTTTTGTGCATTCTCCCACTTTATACATTTTTTTTGTTACTCCCTTTTTTTTTTCTATCCGATATCCTAAGCTTCGCCCGGACTAATATGGATCCAACCTGGATCATGCACCTGGCTATTGTGGGTGAGTCTCCCAGTAGAGTTTTTCTGCATTCACAAGTCTCAAACTCGAGACCTTGCTAATTCATAATATAAATCTTTTTTTTTTAATCCCAACTAGAACCACACAATTTAAGTAAAATGATTTAAATTGGCTAATGGTATTGATTTTTTTAAGAAATTATCAAAACATCTCAAAATGATACAAAAGGAAAGTCATCAACTTTTATCATGTTAAAAATGATAATCCAAATAAATAAATGCTTATTTACATGAAGGGTATTTATTTTTTGCAAAGCCTAGGCATTCTCCTATTGGAGGTATTGTTGGACACTAAAGCGGTAACATCTCCTAATAAAAATTCAAACCCTAGTTGGTCATATTACGATGGATTAGCCCTTTTTACTAGACTCAACCCCAATTAGTAATATAAAAAATATCTTGAAAATGTACTAAACTCTTGGTAAGGGAAATTCTTGATCTATTTTTTAAAAAAAGTACGAAATGCGAAATTTAATAAAAGAGTGTGGATTCAATCATACTATCATAGTGCTAACTATTTACTAGGATTTGTCTTCAGTCCTCTTCTCTTCCCATCCTCTTCCATCCTCTTCTTCATCTGAGCAGTCGGATGAAGATCTGGACAGTGTAATTTTTTTTTTTAAATTAAATTTTTACCGCATGCGGTATTGTGTACCCAGGGGCGGATCTTCCTTAGGACAAGTGGGGGCCATGGCCCCCCCAAAAAAAAAAATGTTTAGAAATTTTCTTATAAAAAATTTAATATAATGTAAAATTAAATTTTTGGCCCCCCCAAATCCCCCCTTTTTTTATATCTTTGGGGCTTATAATTCAAGTTGTATTCCATGTGGGGTCTTATATAATTTATGTTAATATTGTCATTTTTTTCTATATTTCATTCTAATTACCGTAAATTTTTAGCTTATCGTTGAAATTTACTTTTGTGGTGTATTCTTTAGTATGCTTTCACCCATTTTACACTACACCCGTAGATGAAGTTTGTTGATTTTTCATTCTAAACCTCACCTCTTGCCTTCCAATGTTGTGGTGTTCAATTACATGAAGTCTATGGTTGAACCAAAGATTCACAATCACATAAATTAAAAACCTTCTAATGTTTGTGGTGTATTTTTTTATATTATTTTATTTTCTTATTTATATTCTTTCATTTTTAATGAATATAAAACTTTCCTTTAAAAAAAAATTTTCAGGGGCGCTGCCCCCGAACCCCCGAATCCCCCTACCACTATTTGGCCCCCCCAAATTTTAATGCCAAGCTCCGCCACTGTGTGTACCGTATGCGGTAATTTATTAAAAAAAATTACACCGTCCAGATCTTCATCCTACAGCTCAGATGAAGAAAATGATGGAAATAGAAGAGGACTGAAACCAGATCCGACTATTCGCTAATCGGGTACTTGAAAATTCAAATTCAATTCTTCTCTGGCAAAAAAAAAAAAAAAACATATTCTACCTCAAGCCTCGGCATTTATTCTATAAATATCGGGAATGTCGACCCGGCTGAGGCACTATTACCCCACATTAATGGACAAAAGTCACAAATCACAATTACCTTTGCACTTTCGGTCTCATATATATTTTTTATAGAAAGACAATATAAAATTAAAGCAGCCAAAATTTACAAGTTACTTATAGATAAAATGTTTAAAGGAGACCTTAAAAAAAAAAACTTTGGAATAACCCTAATACTAACTGTAGAAAAATAAAAAAGAAAAGCAAATATTTCCTACCAGGTAATATTAATATTCGATGAATGATCCGAATGAGGCTTAATGAAACATCTGCCCACGTAGTGAGATTTACCCATCATAGTCAGGTGCGCGACTCGAGTCGGATTCGAATTAGTCAGGGCGAAGCTCTAGACACCGGATGGGCAACCGAAAAAAAAAAATTGTAGAAGGCTTGAATTACGGATCTAAAAGAGGGCAGCACGATGTCATTTGGATAGAAAGGTGATTTCTGATACTACTGCTTGATTTAGCCATAGAAATTTTTTGATGGGAGAGCCATTATGACAAAAAACTCCATGGCAAAAGTGTTTTCCTGACTTGTTGTACTTATGAAGAATAATGTCCCATCTTTCATTTTGCAAAAACAAATAAGAAGCAAGAGGACGATTTGTTCTAATAACTTTTCCTTAGTATGTATGATTGGAAAAGGAAAAACTTGAAAAATAACAGATTGTTTGATCTCCCTGATTATTGTGAAGGGACTTTCTATCTTACCAAGATGCAGAGCTTGATTCCATGTCTTCCATAGAGTATGCAAGATAATATGATTTGATGAACCAAATGTATGAAACCATTTCAATGAAGGTTGAGAAAATTAAAGTATCCCTAAGCCAATCCTTGAAATTTGGAAAAGAAGAAGGAATCCTGATATTAAGGCATCCATATCATAAGCTTCTAGTTAAAGGACATATCAAAAAAAAGATGATCAAGAGACTCCTCTTCATCACATCCAAACAAACAAAGGGTTTGAGTTGGAAGGTGATGTCAAGTTAATATATCACCAGATGGCAAAGCATTATAGATGAGCTTCCAAATGAAAATGAGTTGTTTGTATGGTAGACAGAATCTCCACATAATCTTCCAGAAATGATCATCAAGAATTTATAGAAATTTTATATGATTTACATTGTTGTTCATACTTGTTCATGATGTGTAAAACACTTGCTCTAACTAATTAGAGTAAATATCCTTTCTAGTCCCTGACAAAAAACACGGACCACATTTTGGTCCCTTACAAAAAAATCGACCCTTATTCGTTCTTTTCTAGGGACTAAAAATGACCTTTTGGAAATTTGTGAGGGATCAAAATGTCAACCAATCGACCTTTATTCGTCCTTTTTATGGACTAAAAAGGACATTTTTTTTAAGGGACCAAAATGGGGATCGTATTTTTTGTCAGGGACCAGAAATGGTATTTACTCAACTAATTATATGTATTATGCATACTAGTTTATTATTATAAATTGACCTTTGTCATGTTTTAATATATCTGTAGTGATGATTGTGGCATTCATCTGATTAATTATTTGACCAATTGGCCTCGATTAAATCTGCCTCAATACACAAATGTAAGACTTGACTTATGTTGATGAGCTTATGCATTATTTTCTCAAGCTTACAATGTGACTTATTATTGTGATGTAGGAAGAGTCATTGCACATTTCAGGGTGGACTTGTGGTGGCTTGCAACTTATCACAAAAATTCAAATTGTAATGTTGTATCAAACGACTTGAAAGGAGCTAGTAAAGGATATGGAAAAACAAAATGATAATATCTCATTTTATAGATTTGAAGTCAAACTCTAATATATATATAATTGTATGAGACTCTAGTTTTTGTTGTAATGATTGTTGCTTGAGTACTTATTATTAGTAGAAAATTTAAATGACAAGTTGATTATAGTAATTAAAAATGCAAGAATAAGTCTCATTTGCAGATGTTTTACATTGCATGAATAAGTGGAATAGTCCTACGAATAAGATAATTTAATTTCTTAACAATTACTCATTTGCAAGTGTCTCACTCATCATGAATAAGTGAAATTGATTTTTTAACAATTACTCATTTTCCGTGCCTTATACATTATGAGCAAGTTGAATAGTCTTATTAACAAATAGAATAATTCTATGAACAAGTGAAGTACAAGAACACATTTGTAAGTGTCTGATAGGGTTATTTCTGTCTTTTACCATTACAAATTAATTTCACTTTAGCCCCCGGACTACAGTAAGGTTTCAGATTCTTTTGGGGGCAACTAAAATTAATTCGTTATAGCGGTCCTTAACTGAAATTTTTCCCAAATTTTATATCATCTAGTCTGATAATGATGTAAGCAATACATGTTTTTTTTTAGCATTAAATAAAGTCTTGAGTCCCATTTTAATTGTTGTTTTAGTATTTTTTGTGTTTAACTTTGATTTTCATTTTAATATAAGACCTCGTATTGAAATATTATTGTTGAAAGTTACCTAAAATTTAAGGATCAAGATCCTTAAGTAGGGTGCAACTCATCTCCAGTGGCAATAATTCTTCTTTGATTACATGCAACCATCTTCAGTTATCTATATAAATGTCTTTCATTTTACCTTTTTTTTTTTTTTTTGGAAAATACAGGCAAGTCAAAGCTTGAGAAATAAAAAAGAATTAGACTAATAAAATCTAGCCCGTGATACAAAAACTAGCAGCTGGAAAATCAGCGACAGGCCAGTTGGTCTTTCATTGTCATATCAAGGCAGCCTCTTGGGATTGTTGGAATCAACATCACGTTCGCATTGGCATGAACAGCATGTCCTTCCTTGGCCACTTTCATTTTGCTTTTGAAGTAGCACATTTACACTTAGCTAAAGATACATTGCTTATCATTGAAGAAGAGTTGCATTCTTTCAAGGACCCGTCTTAAACAAATTTTATGTATTTTTGGGCAATAAAAATCTTAATGAAGGAATTTTCAACAATTTTCTCTTTAGTATATCAATGGATAATCAATCTTGTTTATTTTTTACTAGATAATTACTTTTTTTTTTCAATTCAAACCTTAACAAGTAAATATAAAATATACTTCCTCAACCCTACTTCCACATAAAAATTAAAAAAGAGAATAATTTAATAAAACTATACCACTTATTAAGTTATTTACCATTTGGATCCTCTTATTTTTAAGCTAAAGCTAAAAAAAAGAGCTTTATAAAAAAAACTAAAAGCTGTTTGGTGATTATATAAATTTTTTAGCTTAAAAGTTGAAATTAAAAATAAGTTGTTTGACAAAATTTTTGTCATAAGCACTTTTTCTAATAAAAATTATCATAAAAGGTTTATTATAATAGGGTGGTGGCGACGGTGATAGTGCCAATAGTGTTCAATCGAGAGATTACGGGTTCTCTTTTCTTTTCTTTTCTTTTAAAAAAAAAAAAAGAGTTTAAAAATAAGCTCATCATATGAGCTTATTTTTAAACTCTTTTTTCTTCATTATAAAATAAGTTCTTATAATTATAAGAGCTTATGTTACAATCCTGTTTGGCCTAGCTTATATTTATAAGTAGAATATAAGCTAAAAATATGCTAGGTCAGACAAATATACAATATTTGTTAGTTCTTGCGCTCAAACCTTGAACATTTTAACTTGATTGAACACAAAGGCCTCTCACTTTTGAGGCTTAGAGTGTAAAGAATTATCACATTTTCTAATAAGTACGTTTTCTAATATTTAAATTTGTGTTCTTCTTTTTAGGAAGTGAGGTCATTTACCACCTCAACCAATTGCTTGTTGATACCTTAATTAGATTTTGATTCTATGCATTTTTGCCAATGAAGCACTCTTTAATTATTCGTGAAATATATTTAATTTTTTGTTGTTATATTTTGTCGGGGGTATATATATATAAGGGGTGAGTAGATCATGACTGAAACCGAAAACCGAACTGAACCGAACTCAATTTGGTTTTACAGTTTCGTTTTTTTTTTAAATAGGCTTATATACACATGTATTGATTTCTATCATGAGTATAATCTTCTTCGGTCAACTTATTAGTATATAACCATCAACTTTTTCCCACTGAATAAGAATTGATGAGATTGTTATCTATAATAACTCTGATGGTTTAGGTTTTTTTTTTTTTCCGAAATAGTTTTATAAAATTGTTTTGAAAACAAGTTTTGAAAAAAAAATATATATATATATATATATATATATATATATATATATATATATATATATATATATATATATATATAAGAATATGTTTGGAAATCTGTTTTTAAAAAATTGGAAAAATTAAAACCAAGGACCGATAGTAGATCATATTTATTGAGAAAGACCGTAAAAATTGTAATTATTTAGAAGGACCAATTAACAAAATAAAAATTGAAAAATACTAAATTGCCCCTAATTAAACCTCCTACATTTTCTCTCACATTCTATGTTTAAAACTAATATGAATTTCTAAATTTAATTAAATTAAACACAATTTCTCTCATCATAGATATTTATAGAAAAAATAACACAAACATCTTTCAATTTTATCAAAATTATAACAATATATAATTTTAGCAAAAAATCAAAAAAAAAAATTATATTTTATTATAAACATTAAAAAAATGTTATATATATATATATAGGGTCATGTTCCACACTAACATGCCTTCCAGTATCAACAGACATTAACACATTATAATATTTCAATTTTTGATACAATATAGTAATTTTTTATTTTTGTTATTTGAGCCTACACAACTAGTTCAAATAAGATAAAAATGTGTTTAATTTTTTATTTTGGTTAATAAAGTTTCTTTGATAGAGCTTTTTTTTCTTTTTTCCATTTACATTTTGATACAATATAATAATTTTTATTTTTGTTATTTGAGCCTACACAACTAGTTCTAATAAGATTTTTAAAAAAAACCTTTAATTTTTTTTTTTTGGTTGATTAAGTTTCTTTGATAGAGCTTTTTTTCTTCTTCTTGATTTACATATAAATCAAGAAAAAAACATTCATGATATAAAAGGGTTAAAAGGCCAATATCTATGTTACCAGTAATAGTTAAATTATATAATGATAAGATATGAAATGCATTTAATTTTTTTTATTTTGGCTGATAAAGTTTCTTTGATAGAGTTTTTTTCCCTGATTTATATAAAATTATGTAAATCAAGAAAATAATAATAATGATATAAAAAGGGTTAAAGGTCCAATATCTACCTTAGTGTAATACCCGGATATTTATCTGGAATATTATAAATAAAAATTGGATATTTCTGATAAGTGAAATTTCAATCTTCGGTCTTTTATAATTATAGTCTATTTTCTAAGTAGAATTTCTGTAGGAAATCAGGGAAATTAATGGCCAAAGTGCCAAAATGACCAAAATGCCCCTAAGGGACATAAATAACTTAGGAAATTATGGAAAAATACCAAAAGTTAGAAAAGTGACCAAGTAAATTAGGAGAGTATATAATCTCTAACTATTGTAATTTTATAAATTATGAAATTGGAGAAATTGTTGGGAAATACTCAAAAAGTAATAAAAATACCAAAATACCCTTGTAATTTCTAAAAATGCAAGAGGCATGAGAATACTAATGTTAATACCAAAGTATGAAGGTAATAAGGCATGGTAATTAAGAAAATTATCAAGAAGTGATAATGAAGTAATTAAGTAATATTGGGCTAATTACTTAAGCATAAGCAAAGGAAATTCAGTAATAATTATGTGAAGCTCAAAAATTAGTGGAAATTAGTGAAATATTAGTGCAAATGTATTTACTAATTAATGGGAAATTTTTATGAAAAATCATTGAGTTTAGGTATTTTTAGACCTAAGTACAAGAATGGACCAATTAGGGATTTTTGTTGGAAATTTTGGAAAAAAATAATAAATAAATAAATAATTAATTAATTAATTAAATAAAAAATAAATATTTATTAATTATTTAAAGGGGCCAGCCGAAATTCAAGGCAAAATTAAAAGAAAAATAAAATAAAAATAGCATAGGAAACAAGTTGGCCACTTGCAACATATTTTAATAATATAATTTAATTAAAGCAAAAATCATGAATAGTAATATTAAAATTAGGAAACGGATCCTATCTAGAGATCTAGGAATGGGATTGTCAATATCAAAGTAGATTATTGATCAGTGGAATTTTATCTTCCATTAGACTCTTCCGGAAGTTAATTCCGAGGCCGTTTGTGCATTTTCCTAATAAAACAAAATAGGGAAAAATGCATATAGGCATAATTTTGGAAAGAGGAAAATAAATTCTAACTCAACATTTAGGAATGGGTTTGAATTTATTTAGACATATTTGGAGTCGTAAATTATTTCAAGAGATTGATATCTCCGAAAACGAATTCGACAATGGACGCTGTCGACACGCTTTTCGAGAAAACTTCAACTGACTGTTGGAGACCTATATGGAATCAAAATTTAGGTTAACTTGGACATTTCTACTAAGTGAGAACATGTTTTCAAAGTTGTAAATCCAGAATTTTGAGATTTCTCCGAAATCACGCGAATCGGGTACCGATCGGGGAAAACGGTTGGGCTAGGGCTTAAAGCAAGCCAAGTCACCATTTTGGACCAATGGGTGGCTGCCACATCAGCAAGGGAGGTCGGCCAAGGTGTAACATCCCAATTTTTCTAATAGTAATTAAGTATTTTTAGGATGATTTGTTAAGTATTTAAGGTTTAAAGGAGATCTAGAGGTATAAAATAAAAATTTATTTTTCTAAAAATAAATAAATAAATAAAATAAATATATTATTTAATTATTATTATAATATATTATTAAATTATATTATATATATATAGAAAGGGAGTAGGGACGGTAGAATAATTATCTTATATATTATATTATTATATTATATTATTATTATATTATTATATTATATAAGCTATATTACATATATGTATGGACGAATGAGAAACTCACGGGAAAAAAACATTGGAAACAAAACAAAACATGTGGGACCCACTGAAAAATAATTTGCAAACTTCCCGACAGTCTTCACGTGAAGTTTTGAAAATTTGGCACGGGAAAATTACGTAGAATGACCCTGAGGTGTAAATTACAGTTAAGGACCCATTTTCCTTTTCTATATAAACTCACGCACACACAACGCAGAACGCAGAAAGAAAAGAGAAAGGAAAGAGAGGAGAGAGAAAGAAAGGAAAGAGAGAGAGAAAGGAAGGAAAGAGAAGGAGAGTAAGGTGGTAATTATTTGGGGATACCGGTAGTTGCTCTTTGGTGATTATTTGGGAGTTAGCAAGTAATGTGTAACTCGGATATTTTTCCTTATACTTGTGAATTATGTATGATTATATTTTTATGCTTATATTATTTTTAGACGATATATATGATACAATATTTTATGGGTTGTAAGGTTTTAAGATCCTGCTATGGAAATTTTAGATTGTATTTGTACATGGCACTAAATGCACGTATTATACATACCAATTTACTATTCACTATTCACTATTCACTATTTACTGTTTACTATTTACTGTTTACTATTTACTATTTACTGTTTACTATTTACTATTTACTGTTTACTAATTATTATTTACTATTTACTGTTTACTATTTACTATTTACTGTTTACTATTTACGTATGGTAAATTACTATTCACAAATACATACAGTGATACTATTTATTGATCATGAATTTCAATGGTTTTATTTGATATTAATGGAAGCGTAATGTATTATTTTTGAATGAGTGCATTTATCATGGCGGTTGTATTTGTGTTGGGATGGAGTTTGGAGGAATCTAATATGTTATGATTTTATGCCACCACTCGGTGCACAAGTGGATTGGTACTTTTCGTGGCCCCTTCTTCCATGTTTTCCTCCGGCGGGATAACATTGGAGTTGTGGGACATGTGACACCTCCTTTATTCGATAAGGAGAGGAGCCATAGTCCATACTTAAGCTCTATACTTTTGGCGGGTATATCTTAAGTTTTGGTGAGCTTGGAACAATTCATCACATGAATATGTTTCGTTGGACTATGTGTTAGCCTATGGCTCCATCACCAGTATAAGGACGGAAGAGGATATAAGGGTGGTTGCATCCGCATGTTATATTATTGAATGGTTTAAGTTGATTAAATGATAAACGTTTTTGTAAAATCTTTTATGAGAACTTTTGGATTATATATATAGTTATATAAAAAAATGTATTTCATTATCTCTTATTTTTAGTCATATATGATTTGCTTGTGTACGGTAGAATATTCAAGAGTTACTTGAGATGTGGAAATCTCATCCCATATTAACATTTTTCGAGTGAATATCCTAGTAAGGAGCAAGGAAGGCACCTATGGAGTGAGCTTTGAAGGCTCTTTGTACTCCTGTAGTTTATGTTATGTTATTTCTATTTGCCAAGACCCTAAAACTTCCGCTTTGTATTAAACTCAAATATTTTGGAGACATATTTTGGGTTTTGTATTATGATTTCTATTTTAAACGGTTATATTTTTGAATGATTTGGTTAATGATTATCCTAGTGGGAGATATTTCAAATATTTTGGCCAAGTTTTCGGGTGATGGATTTGAGGTGTTACATTTTTGGTATCAGAGCTAAAGGTTCCATGAAAATTTTGTTTTTCTAAAATGATTTTTTTTGAAATCTTTTTAGAGGTCGTGGCAAATTAAATATCATAACATGTGCCCTTCTCTTTGATTAGATTTAGAATTTATTTAGCTACTTAACCCTTACTTAGCATCCATATAGTGTAGATCATAGGAGAAGAAAATGGGGAGAACTCGAAGGACTAATACAACCCCGCTTCACGACAAAATGGTCCTCTTCGCATCAAAATGTTCCCCTCCTCAGATAACAATGCCCTTCTAGCAGAATTACGCGATGCAACCCTGGAGGTAAGTAGAAAAAAAAAAAATTATTAGATGTTGAATTCTGTAGGCAAAATTCCTTTTAGAAGGAGAGGAACATTATTAGTAACCATTGGTGTCTAGAAAAATGATTCAGAGATTAAATCTTTATTTGGAGGTTGTTCGATTAGTTACCATAGTAAAAACGAAGAGACTCCCACCGATAAACACTTACCTAGCTAATTTATATAGCTAATGGATGGCAATATTAGAAAAGTATACCGATATAGTTTTGATTATACAATATGCTAGTAGATATATATATATAAATTCGGTATGTTGTAGTATATGCGAACTGTCATGTTTCTATCTAAGGGTTTTATATGAAAAGTTATAAAAATGATAAATTCTTTTCCTTATAGTGAAAGAAATCTGAGTATCAGTTTGGATAAGGTTTTTGGAAAAAGGATTTGACAAAACTTAGTTATTTTAAAAACATGATGAGGACTTTTGATGGAGGCTTACCCCTCAACGTACCTTACGAGTTCTACTATACGAGTAGAAATTTTGGCTTTTGGTTAGTATGCCCAGGATAATGTGAATAGTATTTTGAGTGGCAAGTTGGAATTAGAAAAGGAATTTTGGTAATAGAATTATCTGCTCAGAATTTAGAAGTTCAGTTAGAACATAAGTTTTGACAAATAATTTAGAATTTACCTGCTCGAGCTTAAACTGATGCGATAAATTAGATTTGGCGGAAAAATATTCAAATTTGAAAGGACGCATAAACCTTAGAATAAAAGATGCAATCAGAAACAAGAAGACTAAGAAGAAAAGACAATATTATTTCAAGTAGTAAGAGCAACAGTTGGTACAACCCCGCCACAAATCGAACCATCTCATTCAAGCAACCTAATTTTATCTTGAATGGAAGCTCTTGATGTGGGATTTCGATTAGGTAATTTCTTTCTCAGAATAGAGACTTGCCTCATAAGACATTGAAGCTTTTGTGTGGCCATCTTTTTAACCCGTTCCTTCGATATATTCCTTTTATGGCGCTTCTTTTCAAATTAATCTGTTGGCTTGCCTCTTCAAGGGTTAGATGGAAAAGATCACTAAAATCTTTCAAGTGACATTGATTTTATTCTCTCGGCGTTGTTCAACTCCCGCCCTATATGCTTCACTCAAAGCGAGGGTTGAATAATCATTTGGTAAATTATTTTCAACCGCGGGCTCTTTTCCTTTAGAAGATATATTCTCGTGTTGATTGGGAATGAACTACCGAGGGTTTCATTTTGATTTATAGTCCATTCTAAACCAATACGAGAGCTTCATAATAGGCAGATAAAGGATCTGACACCAAGACATAACCTAATGATTTTTGGTACGAGCAATGTTGTTCTAGGAAATGTTTGATTTCTTCTATATTTTTATTACTAAAATCAAACATTTGAAGATTATCAGCATTGGAAGAACCTCTTTGTACATCTTGGTGAAAGATAGCATGACATATCATACCTATTCTCCCATGAACCTCAAGTTTATGATATTGAAGTCCATTTGTATGGATGATCTCCGTAAAACGTGGCGGCAACTACATGAGAGAGGATTGGTGGTTTCGGACGGGTTGGAAGCAGGATTCCTTGGTGGAGAAGGTCTCGTAGACTCCATAAGTTCGCCATATTACGACATTTCTTGACAGTCGCTTTGATGGACCCGCTTGATTCTTCTCTGTTAGTAATCATAGGGTTAGAATCTTGAACCCTCGGAGGAGAGGTTGGAATATGAATTATTGAGGCAGAAGGAGGAATATTCATTTCTAAGGGATTCTGAGGAAGTAAAGAAGAATAGGAAATTGGTGCATTATTAGACAAGTCAGCCAACATGTTAGACTGATTGTCATTTAGTAAAGCTTCAAGAAAGAAAGGGTTGTATGAATCAAAACTGGGAATGTAGTTGTTTGGACCTGCCATGTTCGAAGAAAGTAGGAAGTAGTAAGGAGAAAGAGATGAACGAAGGGAAACGTAAGAGAGTAAATCGGTTTCTCAGAAGCTTGAGAATGAAAGAAACTGATACCTATGCCTTCCATGTTTTATAACACAAAGTAATATTGTTTTATTTTTGAAATCAAGCAGCGCCGCATCCTAATCTGTCGTTAGCTCAAAACCGTGTAGACCTTTTGATCACGTAGAACTTTACAGCGCTGTACCCTAATGTACCCCTAATAAACTCTAGCAACCCCCTAACCTTGAGCTGTTAAGGCTTTTTTGCACATGCGTGATAAATATTTATGACCTTGTCTCTGGGTAAACTTGGAGAATACTGCCAATTTGAGTTGGTGTGTTAGCATTGAATGCGACGATTAGAGAGAAGCTCCGGGAGTTTGAATGATTATGTTTTGTGTAATTGAACTTGGGAGCACCTTTCACTGAGTATCCAGAGAAGTTTATGAACTAGTCACAGATAACTCAAAGATCAACCAGAGAGGGAGAAAGCTACTTACAGAGGAATCTGATTGGAAAGAGCTACCCACGGAGGATTTTGATCGGAGGAGGCTGACCAGTTAAAGTGGAAAGCAATAAGTGAAGTACCATAAAATGGAGTCACCGTGGCGGTGAACTGTAGAGTACAATCGTCGTGATAACAAGGGGAATCGACCTTTGAGGTTAGTGAAGTATCAGACGGATTTCTTAATAGAAGGTACAAAAAATGATGATCTTAGGAATGCTAATAAAATGTTCGAATGACTATGGTAGAGATTGAGGGTAGGCATGAATTCGAACTAACCTGAACTAGTGAATAGGTCAAAATGTTTAAACTCATGAAGGTATGAATTGTGTGATTAAGGATAAAATGTTAGTATATTATTTGAGTATGATTAATGGTTAACTATGAGGTAAATGAATGATGTTTAGTGTATGTTTGTGATATTATGAATTGAATTAGAATCCTGTGCATAATACTAAGGTTGTGAGAATAATATTTGAATGTTTTGAAGATTAGTCTAGGAACCGTGAATTATGATTCTGGAATATACTTTGGGTATTGTTGAGGAAACATGATTTTCATTTGACCGATGTTGAAATTCGAGAGTTGATTTGTAATTTAACAGCTTGTTACTTTTAGGGAATGTTTGAGGATAGTTCCTGAATGATATAAGCTATGAAACATGATGATTATAGTATGATTATTTGGTATGCTCGAGGTTTCAGAATTAGGATGATGAACTTGAAATTTGTTTAGGTTTCCAGATGATTGCTACCAACTGAAATGTGACATTAGAATCTGATTTGATAATTGAACCGATTCTTTAGGCGATTAATTGATTGAATAAATTGAGGTACTAGAATATGATACTAGTTGATTGAATGCATTAAGGAACTAGAATGAGGTATCAATGTCTATGAGGTATTTGGAGGTTACTAGTCGCTTATTTAATGTAGGAGATGATCTTAATCTCAGAATATTCCCTTAGGAAGAATGAACCGAGTATTCTATGGAAGTTAAGTAGTATGAGTTGAAGCTGAATTATATTCAAAGTTGATGACCATTTAAAGCAGTTGTCTGGTTCCTGAGTATGTTTGAAAAAAAAATTGAATTTTGAACTTGCTAATGCACCTGCTATACTTAAGAATTATTGAACAAAATATTTTCAACAGGATTTAAGATCAATTTGTAGTAGTCATACCTAAATTATGTTGTCTCATGGAAATGAATTTTGAATCATGCGTATAGTGGAAGTAGCATAAAGCTAGAGAAGGTCAGAAACTGTTGTATGCACACTATTTGCTAAGCCTTTCCAAATGTATGTAGAATATTTGTTTTTGAATCACTTGCCATTTTAAGAAACACATTTGAATAGTGAATTGAAAGGTAGGTGCGGTTGGTGATTATGATGATACCGTAACGTAAACCGATAAGAATGGTCCACAACTCTAAACCGATTAAGTCAAATAGTTTTCGTTGGTTACGGTGCTAGTCAAGAGGAATGTTGTTTGAAAACTTAGATTGGAGAAGCTCAGGCACATGATAGACAAGAATAGAACTAAATGAGCAAATCTCTAAAATTTGAGTTCTCAAAGGAATGTAAAGAAATGAAACTAACTACAATGGTTCTTTGAGGTATTACTAAGAATTAGACAAGAGCAAATTTCGAGGACGAAATTTATTTAACTGGGAAGAAATGTAACATCCCAATTTTTCTAATAGTAATTAAGTATTTTTAGGATGATTTGTTAAGTATTTAAGGTTTAAAGGAGATCTAGAGGTATAAAATAAAAATTTATTTTTCTAAAAATAAATAAATAAATAAAATAAATATATTATTTAATTATTATTATAATATATTATTAAATTATATTATATATATATAGAAAGGGAGTAGGGACGGTAGAATAATTATCTTATATATTATATTATTATATTATATTATTATTATATTATTATATTATATAAGCTATATTACATATATGTATGGACGAATGAGAAACTCACGGGGAAGAAAAACATTGGAAACAAAACAAAACATGTGGGACCCACTGAAAAATAATTTGCAAACTTCCCGACAGTCTTCACGTGAAGTTTTGAAAATTTGGCACGGGAAAATTACGTAGAATGACCCGGAGGTGTAAATTACGCTTAAGGACCCATTTTCCTTTTCTATATAAACTCACGCACACACAACGCAGTAACGCGAAAGAAAAGAGAAAGGAAAGAGAGGAGAGAGAAAGAAAGGAAAGAGAGAGAGAAAGGAAGGAAAGAGAAGGAGAGTAAGGTGGTAATTATTTGGGGATACGGTAGTTGCTCTTTGGTGATTATTTGGGAGTTAGCAAGTAACAGGTAACTCTGGATATTTTTCCTTATACTTGTGAATTATGTATGATTATATTTTTATGCTTATATTATTTTTAGACTGATATATATGATACAATATTTTATGGGTTGTAAGGTTTTAAGATCCTGCTATGGAAATTTTAGATTGTATTTGTACATGGCACTAAATGCACGTATTATACATACCAATTTACTATTTACTATTCACTATTCACTATTTACTATTTACTGTTTACTATTTACTGTTTACTATTTACTATTTACTGTTTACTATTTACTATTTACTGTTTACTAATTATTATTTACTATTTACTGTTTACTATTTACTATTTACTGTTTACTATTTACGTATGGTAAATTACTATTCACAAATACATACAGTGATACTATTTATTGATCATGAATTTCAATGGTTTTATTTGATATTAATGGAAGCGTAATGTATTATTTTTGAATGAGTGCATTTATCATGGCGGTTGTATTTGTGTTGGGATGGAGTTTGGAGGAATCTAATATGTTATGATTTTATGCCACCACTCGGTGCACGGTGGATTGGTACTTTTCGGGCCCCTTCTTCCATGTTTTTCCTCCGGTAGGGATAACATTGGAGTTGTGGGACATGTGACACCTCCTTTATTCGATAAGGAGAGGAGCCATAGTCCATACTTAAGCTCTATACTTTTGGCCTAGGGTATATCTTAAGTTTTGGTGAGCTTGGAACAATTCACCACATGAATATGTTTCGTTGGACTATGTGTTAGCCTATGGCTCCATCACGGTATAAGGACGGAAGAGGATATAAGGGTGGTTGCATCCGCATGTTATATTATTGAATGGTTTAAGTTGATTAAATGATAAACGTTTTTGTAAAATCTTTTTATGAGAACTTTTGGATTATATATATAGTTATATAAAAAAAATGTATTTCATTATCTCTTATTTTTAGTCATATATGATTTGCTTGTGTACGGTAGAATATTCAGTAGTTACTGAGATGTGGAAATCTCATCCCATATTAACATTTTTCAGACGAATATCCTAGTAAGGAGCAAGGGAAGGCACCTATGGAGTGAGCTTTGAAGGCTCTGTACTCCTGTAGTTTATGTTATGTTATTTCTATTTGCCAAGACCCTAAGACTTCCGCTTTGTATTAAACTCTGAAATATTTTGGAGACATATTTTGGGTTTTGTATTATGATTTCTATTTTAAACGGTTATATTTTTGAATGATTTGGTTAATGATTATCCTAGTGGGAGATATTTCAAATATTTTGGCCAAGTTTTCGGGTGATGGATTTGAGGTGTTACACAAGGCATGAAAAAGCAAGGGCAAAATCCATGTGCAATTGTTGGACATGAATAGTGCAAGCAACTTTGAAAATCGAAAAGTTGAAGTTTTCACAGTTCTTTTAGAAGTAAGGGTATAATTTGTTAGAATAGCCTTTAAATTTCAAGTATGATTGGGTATCATATGGGAGGGCTATTTTAGTCATTATTTTCGAAAATCATAGTTGCGTCGAAGTTCTGGCAAAATTTCGGGAAGAAAATTTGTCAGAGTAACGAAGTGCTGGCGAAATTCCGCCGATTAGGGGTAGAAGGGCAAAATGGTAATTTTTACCTAAAATGCCAGTTATAGTGCCAAATCACTAATGAAAGTGATATTACTCTTATAGGACGTCAGAAATCCTAATTTGTTGCCGTTACGCTGTCCAACGTGCATTGTCGGACAAGCCGTTGTTTCCGTCGAAAGAAACGATCTCACTTGAAACATCCACGTACATCAACGAAGGTACGGACGCGTCTCGTAACACTAATCCTATAGCTCTCATATACATATATGTCATAGATACGTTCATATAGGGGCTCTGCTTAGGGTCGTCGTTATACATACTGACCTTGTACGGGTTATAAGACATGATAATACCGCTTTGAGTTTTCCTAGCGCGAGGACACGTGTTCGTGGCACGGGTTAATGTGCGAGCTATATTTGTGTAGGACTTTACGTCTTGCTTTATGCTTATGTCGTGTCGTGTCACAATGTTGTTGTGTAGGACCTTACATATTGCTCCATGCTTATGTTCTACATACGTGTCACACTTATCCGATGAGATGTTCTTTGTTATGTCATGAATATCTATTGTCTATATCTTGTTTTATTTGAGCATAAGGTTAATCATTACCCGAGATTCAATGCGGTGAATTGAATCTCACTTTATAACTTTCAGTCCGGAGGACCGCGAATTGATGTCCGGGAAAGCGGCGAGGAGTGACTTGCGGAAGAAGTCATCTTTATCTTATCGCTTTCTTTTCCTTTCGTCGATTACTTTCGAACCTTAGGATTACTGTAATCAATACTTTATTACACTGTGGTTCATGTTATATTATGATCGATTACTCTTACGCTCCATTGCTCATCTCTGATTGATTGCAAAAAAAAAAATTCCCGCTTTAGAAAATGGGATGTTACACTTTATGGTATCGAGCAATCTTTCGGCAAGTGTTTAACTATGTTACCACGAACGGTTTGGTGCGAAGGCAATGCTAGTCTACGTGGGTGTGCCAATCGATCACTGCTAACCCTGGAGAGGCCCCATGGTAGACACTTACCCAGCCATTCATTCGGATAACGGAGTTAGATTCTTAGGTCTTTTAAACTTTGAGCATTTTTTAAAATGAGTGCGATATGACAACTTTGGTGTAATAGGTAGTGATGGACGAGAAACGAACATTCGTAGATCTTCTATCCCGTAATAATAGGACGTAACGCGCGTAGATCCGTAATTCCGAGACGGCGGGACGAAGACGAAACCACGATATTTCTAATGACCCCAAACCGAAATATGATCGACTTAGGGTAGAGTCAATGGCTAGTATGCCCTTAGAACCGAGAGAAACACTGTTGGCTCGGATCATTCATCGATGACGACAACGTGGGATATACAATGTAACCACTTGGTCATAAACCGGTTGGGCGATGTAGTATACGTTAGCATGTACATTACATCTAATATGAAAATATATATGACTTGATGCCATGTGTTGTGTTATTGTTCTAACACTTATCCGTTAATTGATATAAAGGAAAAGTTAAACATGGCCATCATAAGAGGTGCCTTGGTGCACCAAGAGGTAGGGGCCGAGGAGAGGCCGAGTCGAGGCGAGGCGAGCGGCCTCAAATGGACGCAATACCGAGCAGAATATTATACCCAACACAGAACAGAACGAGATTCGAGGAGATGAGGAGAACTCTACGGGAGCAGAGCTCTCTCATAAACGCACTCTTAGAGAGACAGAACCAACAAGATCAGGAAGCTGAAAGACAATTAGCAGAACGGAGGGCGGAGGAAGAAAGAAGACATGCTGAAGAAGAAAGACAAAATGCCGAGGACGAATTAGATGATGATGAAGAGGAGGACAATGACAATCAAAGTGAGGAAGACCATGAGGAAAATGCTGAGGAATCTGATAGATCACAATCACCTCCACGACGAGGAAGAAAGGAGAAGAATACCCAGTATTGGGTGAACCAATTCTGTAAGTTGAAGCCACCAAATTTTCGAGAAAGCTGGATTTGGCGGAGGATTAGGTGAAGAGACTAGAGAAAGTATTCGGGGTGATTGAGCGCCACGAGAATCGCAAAGCCCAACTAGCGATTTACCAACTTGAAGGAGATCTGACCTTTGGTGGGAAGTCACGGCGAAACCCTACGAGACCAATGACTGTCCCGTGACATGGGGAAATTTCGGAGAAATTTCATGAGCAATATTTCACTCCTTCAGTGAAAATGAACAAGGAGTCGGAATTTCTCCATATCCAGACAAGGCGGGGAGGAATCTTTCGACGATTACTACGCCCGGTTCACCAACTCGTCCGATACTCAAAGACATCTTCGAAGGGGCAACGATGAAAGCATTATGGTGAATATCTTGATTCATGGGCTTAAATATGAAATTGGTGAAAGGCTCATGTCGGCGATTCGAGAACTTGACAAGCGCGGTGGAAACTTGTCGGATGAGCGGCGCAATCTCGGAGGCTTTCGGAGATCAAGGAACTTCAACAACAATAATCTTTGGTCGAGGTGGATTCAACCGCGAGAACTCTTCACTAAAGAGGAAGGCACCACAGAGTAACCCCGTGGTGGAAATAAAAGGCCATACCAAGTCCCAGCAAGAACTATCCCAGGAGCAGTAGGGATCTCAAACGTGCCCCAAATGCAGAAGCATCACCGGGCGTGAGCTGAAGAAGGAAGCGAGATATGCTTCGATGTCATAAGCAAGGACACTATAGCAGAGAGTGTGCGAGAAGATTGGAGAGGCGAGACCTCGAGCACGAGCCGCATCTTTGCACTAACGAACACGAGAGGCCGAGACAGGTCCGGAGATGGTCCAAGGTACTATTTACCTTAACGGAAATCTACTTGAGGCATTGTATGATTCGGGAGCGTCATTCTTTCATTTCCTATGATTGTGCACGTCGCCTAGGCATGAATGCACATAGTTTACCTTATGATTTGGTAGTGTCTACACCGCTTGGTGTAAAATCTTTAGCTTCGACGCATGTATAAATTGTATTGCTAACGTGGATGGACGAGTTTCTAAAGTGGACCTTATCCGTCTACCTCTTCCGGCATCGACGTCATACTCGGTCTAAATTGGTGACGGCCAACGGTGCGATGATCGGCGTGGCAAGAAGAAGATATCATTTCCGGAGAAAAAGTTGAAGTGAGCACGAACTTTCTCTCCGCACGAAGCCGATCGATGTGTGAAGCGGGGATGCCATGCCTACATGGTATTCTTTTCGATCAAAGCGGCTGATCTTTCACTCCGAGGATATCCCTGTGGTAAATGATTTTCCCGATGTATTCCGGAGGATCTCACGAATTACCTCTATCAGAAGTGGAGTTCAACATTGATTTGATGCAGTGCGGTCAATATCAAAGGCGCCGTATCGTATGGCTCCTAACGAGATGCGGGAGTTGAAGAAGCGGCTAGAAGAGCTTTTGAAGACCTGCGGTATTCATGGATTACATGAACCGTATCTTCCGACAACACCTAGACCAGTTTGTGGTGGTGTTTATTGATGACATTCTCATCTATTCCAAGAGCAAAGAAGAGCACGAAGAACATCTGCGAAAGGTGTTGAGCATACTCAGGGAGAAGCAACTCTATGCTAAAGCGAGCAAATGCGAATTTTGGCTGCCAGGAAGTGAAATTTCGGGCCATGTTATATCTAGCGACGGAGTTGCGGTTGATCCAAGCAAGGTAGATGCAGTTACGGGTCGAAACGGCCGAGAGGCGTGACGGAGATCCGTAGTTTTCTTGGTACAGCGGGATACTACCGCAGATTTATACGGGATTTCTCGCGTCTAGCCCTTCCATTGACAAAGCTTACGAGGAAGAATCAACCCTTTGTATGGGGAGATGGCGTGAGGAGAGCTTTGGCGAGAGAGAGATTGACTACAGCACAGTGTTAATCATCCCAGATCCGATGAGAAGTATGTTGTTTACGGTGATGCCGGTGGGCAAGGGTTGGGATGTGTCCCGATGCAACAGGCGAGTGGTGGCTTATGCCTCTCGTCATTGAAGCCTCACGAGTTAAACTATCCTACACACGATCTAGAGTGGCGGCTATCGTGTTCGCTTTGAAGATATGGAGGCATTACTTGTACGGTGTAACAGTAGAAGTGTATTGTGATCACAAAAGTTTGAAATACTTGTTCGATCAACGAGAACTCAACATGAGACAACGTCGTTGGATGGAGGCGATTAAAGACTACACCACGGAGATCAAGTATCATCGGGTAAAGCAAACGTCGTTGCTTGATGCTCTTAGCGAGGAAGACGGTGCGAGGTGGCATATATGATGATACAAGAGCAGAAATTACTGGAAGATTTCAGAGATCTGAATCTATCCAATCAAGTCTGCATGGGTCTTCATGCACCCGGTGATGCCTATCTTGCAACTCTTCTTGTTAGTCAAGGGAGTATGATCGAGATGAAGTTGAGAAAGCTCGGCAGCAAGATGATTGGGCAAAAGAGATACGTGAGAAAATCTCTCGAGGTGAGACCCAAGACCATGACCTATCACTTAGTGGTTTGGTCGGGTACAAGAAGCGAATCTATGTACGCCGGATTGATGAATTAAGGCGGAAGATAATGGATGAGGCTCACAAGAGTAAATATACTCTACATCCGAGGCATGGTCAAGATGTACAGTATGAAATCCGAACTTTGGTGGCCGGAATGAAGAAAGACGTTACGAGTACGTGGCCAAGTGCTTGACCTGTCAGAAGGTGAAGATTGAACACCGTCGACCCCCTGGTCTTTTGCAAGGACTAGAGGCTAGGAATGGAAATGGGAGAACATAACCATGGATTTTGTGGTAGGTTTGCCCAAAATCGGGAATCATGATACGATTTGGGTAGTTGTTGACAGATTAACCAAGTCGGCACACTTCATTCCCATCAAGATCCACTATTCTCAGGAGCGATTGGCGGGGATTTATATCAAAGAGATAGTGAGATTGCATGGTATTCCTAAGAGCATTGTCTCGATCGGGACACGCGTTTCAAATCCCGTTTCGCAAGCGTTACACGAAGGTATGGGGACTAAGGCGAGGTTCAGTTCGGCTTATCACCCTCAACCGACGGTCAATACGAAAGGACGATTCGAGATATTTGGAGGATATGCTGCGAGCATGTGCCCTTGATTTCAAAGGAAGTTGGGATCAACATCTTTCGCTAGGCGAGTTTGCATATAACAACGGTTATCATGCTAGTATACAAATGGCCCCGTTCGAGGCATTGTATGGGCGGAAGTGTCAATCACCATTATCTTTGGATGATTCATCTGAAAAGCAATTACTTGGGCCGGATATGCTTGAACAAACCTCCGAGCAGATCGCATTGATCAAGAAGAGACTCCTAGCCGCACATAGTAGACGGAAGAGCTATGCGGACAAAAGGAGGAGACCCTTGACGTTCTATGTCGGCGACCATGTATTCCTAAAGTTATCTCCGATGGCGGTGTCGGCGAACGCTTAAGAGGAAGAAAGCGAGTCCACGATCGTAGGACCCTTTGAGATTTTGGCGAGCGCGGAGAAGTAGCTTATCGAGATAGCTTTACCCCCGAACTTGAGTAATCTCCACGACGTTTTCCACGTGTCGCAATTGAAGAAGTACCAACCGGGCAGTGATCATGTCATCGAGTACGAGGATGTTGAAATACGGCATGATAATACCTTCATAGTCGAGCCGGAGCAGATTATCGATCACAAAGAGAAACGGCTCAGAAACAAGACTATTTTGATAGTGAAGGTGGTCTGGAAGGGTTTGTCACCCGAAGAAGCGACTTGGGAAACCGAGAGTGACATGAAAGAGAAGTACCCAGAGTTCATGGCCCGAAGTTTAGTTAGTATAGACTAAATTTCGAGGCGAAATTTTGTGTAAGGGGGAGAAATATAATACCGGATATTTATACGGAATATTATAAATAAAAATTGGATATTTCTGATAAGTGAAATTTCAATCTCCGGTCTTGTATAATTATAGTCTATTTTCTAAGTAGAATTTCTGTAGGAAATCAGGGAAATTAATGGCCAAAGTGCCAAAATGACCAAAATGCCCCTAAGGGACATAAATAACTTAGGAAATTATGGAAAAATACCAAAAGTTAGAAAAGTGACCAAGTAAATTAGGAGAGTATATAATCTCTAACTATTGTAATTTTATAAATTATGAAATTGGAGAAATTGTTGGGAAATACTCAAAAAGTAATAAAAAGACCAAAATACCCTTGTAATTTCTAAAAATGCAAGAGGCATGAGAATACTAATGTTAATACCAAAGTATGAAGGTAATAAGGCATGGTAATTAAGAAAATTATCAAGAAGTGATAATGAAGTAATTAAGTAATATTGGGCTAATTACTTAAGCATAAGCAAAGGAAATTCAGTAATAATTATGTGAAGCTCAAAAATTAGTGGAAATTAGTGAAATATTAGTGCAAATGTATTTACTAATTAATGGGAAATTTTTATGAAAAATCATTGATTTTAGGTATTTTTAGACCTAAGTACAAGAATGGACCAATTAGGGATTTTTGTTGGAAATTTTGGAAAAAAAAAATAATAAATCATTAAATAATTAATTAAATAAAAAATAAATATTTATTAATTATTTAAAGGGGCCAGCCGAAATTCAAGGAAAAATTAAAAGAAAAATAAAATAAAAATAGCATAGGAAACAAGTTGGCCACTTGCAACATATTTTAATAATATAATTTAATTAAAGCAAAAATCATGAATAGTAATATTAAAATTAGGAAACGGATCCTATCTAGAGATCTAGGAATGGGATTGTCAATATCAAAGTAGATTATTGATCAGTGGAATTTTATCTTCCATTAGACTCTTCCGGAAGTTAATTCAACATGTTTTCAAAGTTGTAAATCCAGAATTTTGAGAATTCTCCGAAATCACGCGAATCGGGTACCGATCGGGGAAAAACGGTTGGGCTAGGGCTTAAAGCAAGCCAAGTCACCATTTTGGACCAATGGGTGGCTGCCACATCAGCAAGGGAGGTCGGCCAAGGCATGAAAAAGCAAGGGCAAAATCCATGTGCAATTGTTGGACATGAATAGTGCAAGCAACTTTGAAAATTCCAACCTTGTCCCTCCAAAATCTCTATAAATAGATGCCATGCTCCTTCAAAATTCTGCACATCTTCTTTGAGCTCCTTTGGCGAAAATCCTAGGGAGAGAAAGAAGAGAGAGAAGTTCAGGCGGAAGCTCTGCCGAAGTCTTCAACGGGTAAGTCTTTCGGGTTTTAGTCTTTAGTTTTTAGTTTAGTAGTTAGTAGAATTGTTAGTTAGATTTAGGAAGTAGGTGACAAGATTCCTACAAATGTTTTAGAGCCTTGTTTGCGTTGAAAAAATATGCAGAGGTGTAAACATAGTAGGGATCGAGTCGCCGAAAAGTTGAAGTTTTCACAGTTCTTTTAGAAGTAAGGGTAGAATTTGTTAGAATAGCCTTTAAATTTCAAGTATGATTGGGTATCATATGGGAGGGCTATTTTAGTCATTATTTTCGAAAATCATAGTTGCGTCGAAGTTCGGCAAAATTTCGGGAAGAAAATTTGTCGAGTAACGAAATCTTTGCGAAATTCGCCGATTAGGGGTAGAAGGGCAAAATGGTAATTTTTACCTAAAATGCCGATTATAGTGCCAAATCACTAATGAAAGTGATATTACTCTTATAGGACGTCGAAATCCTAATTTGTTGCCGTTACGCTGTCCAACGTGCCGTTGTCGGACAAACCATTTTCCGTCGAGAAAATACAGTCTCGCCGAAACATCCACGTACATCAACGAAGGTACGGACGCGTCTTGTAACACTAATCCTATAGCTCTCATATACATATATGTCATAGATACGTTCATATACCGGGGCTCGCTTAGGGTCGTCGTTATACATACTGACCTTGTACGGGTTATAAGACATGATAATACCGCTTTGAGTTTTCCTAGCGGCGAGGACACGTGTTCGTGGCACAAAAGTTAATGTGCGAGCTATATTTGTGTAGGACTTTACGTACTCGCTTTATGCTTATGTACTGTCTCGTGTCACAATGTTGTTGTGTAGGACCTTACATATTGCTCCATGCTTATGTTACGTCGTGTCACACTTATCGATGAAATGTTCTTTGTTATGTCATGAATATCTATTGTCTATATACTGTTTTATTTGAGCATAAGGTTAACAGTTACACGAGATTCAATGCGGTGAATTGAATCTCAGGTAGCTTTCAGTGCTGGAGGACCGCGAATTGATGTCCGGGAAAGCGGCAGGAGTGACTTGCGGAAGAAGTCATCTTTATCTTATCGCTTTCTTTTCCTTTACGCCGATTACTTTCCGAACCTTAGGATTACTGTAATCAATACTTTATTACACTGTGGTTCATGTTATATTATGATCAGTTACTCTTACGCTCCATTGCTCATCTCTGATTGATTGCAAAAAAAAAAATTTCCGCTTTAGAAAATGGGATGTTACACTTAGACTTACGAGTAATTATTAAATGATATGATTGTGTAGATATTAGTTAAGGTTAAAAAATGATGATTTTGGCGGTAGTAATTTTGGTGGGGAAAAAATTAAATCACTTTCAAGGGCAATTTGGTATTTCTAAATTTATATTTGGTAATTGGTCCTTCTAAATAATTACAGTTTTTACGGTCCTTTACAATAAATATTATTCTCGATAGGTCCTCCAATCTAATTCTCCCAAAAAAAATTATTTTTAAAGTGATGTGACAATGGTCTGCGCCAAAAGTGTGATGTCAATAGTGAATAAGTGATGTCTTTAAAAAAAACCTAAAAACTGTTTTGCTTATTTTTTTTATAAAAAAACATTTAAAAAAAAACAACTTGTTGAAAATAATGATTGAAATAAGTTTTATTATTTTAAAAAACAAAAAACTGTTTTTTTAAAACAGAAATAAACATGCCCTTGATTTCTCCCACTTTTCCTTTTATTATAAGTGACAATCCATTTGCTTTGCCTCTTGGCATGCCGTATATCTATCATCTCAAGGCTTATATTTTTGTGCTGGAGAAAATGACGAGAAAAAGTGGGGGAAAAAAATTCTAATAATCACAAATACAAGTGGATTCAGTGGCATTTAGACCAATTTATCCCTTATTAATTAACTAATTACCATGTTGCCCCTATTTGAAAACTATACACCAATCTTCCCCTGTTTAGTCGATTACATGAGTTTTTTAGTCGATTACATCTAAAAAAACCATGTAATCGATTACATCATTTAAAAAAAAAAATAGATTAAAACTTGGGAAGGCCATAACTTCTGGCTTGGGAGTGAATCAAGTGATTCTTTTTTTGATTCCACATAACTTTGTGAGATTTATGCATTGACATAAAAATTAACTTCCAGATTTAATGATGAGAAAGGAGGAAGAACACAGATTAGCTTTTCAGCCAGCTGTTGTAACGTGAGAGACTGAAGGTTGCGCCTCGGGATAGAACAACCTTGGTTGCCGTCAGAATCCGTTTCAGTGCTGCTCTCCGTTCTGCATCTCATCTTCCTCTGCTTCTTAATCTGTTTCTTGAATTGCTTCGCAGCTGAGTTCTATTTTTTTCTTTGCTGTCGTCCAGTTTGCGTCCCCTTGCGTCTCTGATCTTTTTTAGTTATATTAACTGTGTTCTGTTTTAATACATACATACATATGCAGAACGGAGAGCAGCACTGAAACGGATTCTGACGGCAACCAAGGTTGTTCTATCCTGAGGCGCAACCTTCAGTCTCTCACGTTACAACAGCTGGCTGAAAAGCTGATCTGTGTTCTTCCTCCTTTCTCTTCATTAAATCTGGAAGTTAATTTTTATGTCAGTGCATAGATCTCAAAAAGTTATGTGGAATCAAAAAAAGAATCACTTGATTCGGACTCTCAAGTCAGAAGTTATGGCCTTCCCAAGTTTTAACCTATTTTTTTTTAATGATGTAATCAATTACATGGTTTTTTTAGTCGATTACCTCATGTAATCAACTAAACAAGAGCATATTGGTGTATAGTTTTCAAATAAAGGCAAATGGTAATTAGTTAGTTAATAAATGGTAAATTTATCAAAATGTCTGGATTCAGCATTATATCTGAGAAAATTGTTGAAAATAAATATGATCTCATATGGAATCTCAAAATGTGACATATTATATATATTGATTCTTAAAATACAAAATACTTTTAGTCATTCACTCTTCAATTTCCCCCAAATTTAAAAGGTAAGTTGAAAATTCTTCAACAAAATAATTTCACTGGAGACTTTTGAGATTTTCATCTCAACTTGCAGCAAATAGCAAACGCCTCAAGGAACATAAACGTTGAACCACAAACAAGATTAGGATTCCTACATTTATAGATTTCATCTATTCAGAGAAGTTGAGAAATATAAAAACATGATTATATATAGAACAGAATCCACATCTCAATCACTACATTCATCTATTCTTCTCCCTCTCTACCCAAAATGCATCATCATGTACATTTTCTTTTATGAATGTAGGAGACCAGAACACCTTAAAGCTTAAAAAAACTACTGTTTGCCTTTATCTTTACAGGCTGAAGCTGCCAAAAAGAAAAAGAAAAAAGAAAATGAAACTTCCGTTGTATCTTTACTTTTGCCCACTTTGTGGCTTGTAAAGGACCACTGTCACATACTTGGAGTGGAACCTGTGGGTCAATCCAAGAGCAACAACAGACTGGGAGGCCGAGTTTTCATGAGTGAAGACATGGTTTAGCATTACATGTTGAGGCTTTGGGTCTGTAGGAGAGCTTTCCATTAGGTTCTCTTTGTTTAGGACAGATAGGTGTAGCTGTGAAGGAACCAACATCGGTTCTTTCGTGAAGTCTTCGTCAGTTAGGTATGATTGACCATAGCTTGAGTCTGGAGATGATGGAGCCTCGAATTCGCTCACATTTTTGGTATTCTCAGGCACGTAATCCTGTATAAAACAAAAAGAAATAACAATTCATGTCTAGATATACAAAAAAAAAAAAAAACAACAACAAAAAATTTCAGGACAAATTAGTTTGACTGTTCGAGCACAATGCATCATAATCAGGAGAAGTAATGATGGGTATGATGGGATAAAGATTACATTTATTATTGGTTTAATATAACAAGCCTAATCCCACTAGGTGAGATCAATTACATTGATCGCATGATGCCATTGCGCTCTGTCAACAACCATATTTACAAGAAATCATATTTCATATACCTGAGAAATCTTATTTACAATTAATAATATGGAAGGATGCACTTTATTCACAAAACAGAAGGTTCACAAAATAATTCAATGTTATGTCATAAAGGGAAGAAAATGATACTTACATCAACATTGAGAAGATTGTAGACGTGGCCCATCCCATTAGCAACATGAGGAAGCTCCGGAAGATATCTAGGTTGGCCATCAACTATGAATTTGTAGTGATATATGCCCAATGGCAGGACCATTAGAATTGTGAATTCCTTGCCAGATCTCTGCAGTATCTTCCTGCAAGTAATAAGAATTCACTTAATGCTATAATGTTCATTACTACTGAACATTTGCAACTATAGTTGCTTTCATGTTACAAACAATGAAGTAGGCATTACCAAAGGACAAGTGGAAAGATTCTAACCTTTGTGTCCAATTATCCCAAGATCCCTCCACACACACATGGCTACCACCATAATGCCATGTTATTATGACAGGAATTTGCCTCTCTGGACATTGATCGACAATTCCATGGGATTCATTCTGCCCTGCATGATTGAGAAAAGGCGGGACGTTACCTCTTGGCAATGGAGCAGCAGCAACCTGCAAAGTGCAAAGAAGAATGACACTGATGAGATCAACACATTTGTTCAAAAATATATAGCAATTTAGAAAATAACATGTTTTTGGTGTCTCATGATGGAATAAGACATGAGTAGCCCGAAAGTTGTGGCAACATATATATATATATATAGAGAGAGAGAGATGTTAATCTATACAAATCACACACAAAAACTGTTAGCAGAAAGAAATATTAGCCATTTCCATGAAGGAAACAGAAAAGTCAACCAGAACAGCAGCATATAAACATAATTGCACACTACTGCACATCGCCCACGATCGTAGATTGAATCTTACAAACTTCCATTTAAGTGGTATCGTCTTATCATCTAAGCTCCTCAAAGTAAATTCCAAAATCCATTTCAACCTTGTCAATCAATGCCCAAGAGTTATTCAAAAGCACACAATAAATAATAGAATGGAGGAGCTTGTCAAAATCAGCATCTTTGAGCCTATTATGCGAGCAAAGGTATTTGCAGAGTTCTTTAATCCTTGCACAAGGTAAAACCAACCGAGCAACAAATATAATCAGGAAAAAAAAAACAGACAAAATAATTGAGTTAGCCACCAGAAATAGTAGATCCTTTACAATACTTGGGCCTCTGAAACCAAATGGGGACTAGAAGAAAAAGTAAACCTAGCTGAAATCCCTTCACCCACTACACAATGCACACAGTGAGTGTGTAGGGAATACAAATACAATGCTGGAGTTGAATTTAACCTATTAAATATAAAGTCAAAATGAACTCATTCTTAAATAAGGAAGATATTTAATATTTCAAGGAGATTAAATCTCATAAAGTTTATTGCATGTACAAAGTAATGTAATCAATTTTTCACAGATAATCGTATTAATAGACAAAAGGAGTATTCAATGATAAAGACAGTGCCTTGATGGCCAATCTTTAGAATGAACTTAAAAAAGGCTGACAGAGTCTAATTCCTGATAATTCCTCGAGTTCAGAGCCTTAATCTTTATTTTTGTTTTCTAATGCAGGCGAACAATCATCCAATAATTTCAAATACAAGTCCAGTGAACCAAATTTATCAGCATGAAATTTCTCGCTTGGTGTCCTTTCATTCTATTGTTTTTTATAGCTGAGGAAACCAACTGATCAACATTTCAGGTAATTCAAGGGAATATGACAGATAGCTGGAATGGCAAAGAACCACATCACACATTTCTGCAACAACGAGAGAGGCTACTGATACGATCTGTCAGAAAATAAACACTCATCTGCTGTTGTGGCTGCATCTGAGTTTGACAGAAAAAGTTAAGAACAGTTTCTGCCAGAAGAGGTGTAAATAATGCTAATTTTAACACATTTAGGAACTGCTATTCCCAGAATGAATTCAAAATCAATCACACTTTATTACTAAATAAATTACCTTGCAATGATGCCATCTAATGCAAGGCAATACAATTCTGTATTTCAAGTCCTTACTCAGACATTGAAATTTATCCTTTGTCTTGAATGCATGTTTTATTTAGAAAAATGATAAAATTTTTAAATAAAGAGCCAAAAATATGCTCATTGTTTTAATTACTGTTATTATTAATGTACATACAAGACAGTTGCTTTTCCAAGCAAAGAGCAAGACAATATATTCATTAGTAACAGCAAGTTACTAAATTAGCAATGGGCTTTTACTTTCCAGTTTTTCGGCTTCATGGTATCATAAGCAGGGAACAACTAGAGTTCCTTTCACTGGTAACAGCAAGAGCAAACAGGAAACAGCTATACTGCAAAGTAATACCAACCACTATGGAGTTTACCACAGTAAATAGGGCACAAAATTCACTATGAAAACAATAGTTTTGAGGAGAAATTTTAGTGTTTCCAGTTATACACTAAGCAGCTAAAATAAATAATGAAACAATGATTGACTTGGAAAAGAGAAACTATATATATATATTCATAATGTAGGCCTAATAAAGGTATTTGAAAGATGCGCCACAATGAGGGGAAGGGAATATCTTGACAGCCACTAATTATTTATGCTTAAATTTTTTTTAAAAGTGACTCCCACCTTGGAAAATGGAAAGTATTGAATATTAATGAATTCCTTCGCTAGAAAATGATTTTTCTGCTGCCAAACACCTGAAAATTTGCACAATAGTTCAGAAGATTATACTCTACTTAACCAAGAGACTAGGGAGGGAAAATGCACATTGTTTAAAAGATCATACTCTTCTAAGCAAAGAGACTATAAAGGGGAAACCTTCAATTGCAAAACACAAGTTAGATAATACACAATGGCATACCTGGCAAACAGTTGTCTCATACAAACAAAGAAAATAAAAGTAGCCTTTAATATATTTGTTATATTTAAATGTATTTATTCACTTTTAAAGATGAGAAGAAAACTAAAAGATGACAAGTTTGGACCGCTTATAGTAGGAAAAGTGAAATAAGAAATCATTGCCACCATAAGGAAATCAGCAAAAATCATATAGTGAATATAGTGAACAGACACGATGTCTGATTACAAATAAAAATCAGACAAGAGTGGTTGGGGAAAGAGAGAGAGGCATAACTGTGGAACAAAAGTTCCTTGTCTAGTTCTCCTCACTGCAATGGGGTAATACTTGTAAAATAAATCAGAATGATTGGCAGTGTCCTCTTTTGAACCATCGAATCCAAATACTGGGCACAATCTTTGTTCTCCATGTTTTCCACAAATAGATGACAAAGAAGAATCATTCTAAACTGTATTCGCACAAAAGTCACATTTGGCAAACATCTGCCAAATCCCTGTAAAACACATGACTGCATTAAACATAACTACGTCTGATCGTCTTGATTCATGTCTATGTTTATCAAGTGTATACCAGCACACATTAGCATTACCATATATGAAATCATTGCTTTACTATTGGTGAACAGTTGAAGCAATGAACACTGTCATATCCCAGCGCTTTACACGTCATTACTCAAGTAATGTAGCGTCTAAAAACAGGAAATTGACAGCTGAGGTCAGATGTGACAATTCTGTCACAAGTCACGATGCCTTAAGTAGGTTCCTTAAACAAATATTCATCTCATTGATATTTCAAACAGCAAAGCTCACTAACATGCACGCACAAGATATCCAAACCGCATTGAATTAGGTGGCTAAGCGGAGTATCATGATAAACTGAGTAAACTACTTACAGAACACAACTCACACCCATGGATAATTTGATTTTAACATTAACGTTAACAACTGCAACAATGTCCGATAGGACTTAGATGAAATCATGAGTCATGACTCCCAGTTCCTAGAAGCATCGACAGCAGTATTGTGTAGGCAGCGTTTTTCACCTAGATTGATAATATAGAGTGAAGTATATGCATAATTTAGAAGTAAGTTCTTAACTCTCAGAACCAAACCAAGGTCGCAGAACTATGATGACAGTGACAGATGACAAAATTCTGTAAATGGCCAGCAAGTGATAAGTGCCCAAGATTTACGTCTTTCTGCTCTTGTGCTCTTTCAGAATTTTGACAACTCCATCTCATGTATTTAATCAAAATTTCAAAATCAGCCAAATTATTTTCAATCATGGCCATGCTTGTTATAGGTAAATCACGTTCGTCAGAATTGTAGGGTATAAGCAACAAAAGGGCAATGGTCAATAACAGAACTCCCAGCTCTGTTAGATTTTTGTGCGTGCGTGTGTTTGTGCTTTTTCCCAAAAATCTCTATACAAAGTTTGAAGATTTGACGCAAAAACATAAGCTTTAAGTATATATACTTTAATTTTTCCAAACAAATGCCCCTTTACACTGCTTTTTAATCTTCCTCTCGCCTCCACCCCGGGCGCGCGCACCCGCACACACACCAAACATATTATAATTGAACGGAGCAACTGAACCAAACAGAACATCTACGAGCTACGCACCATACAATAACGCAAAAACAGCTCCAAACATTACTTAATCAAATCCGTTTCTGCACCTTCAAACGAATTGAGAATCACTGGGAAGTGGGAACACATTATCAGTAGCACTGGTTAAAGGCCAAAGAAATAGTAGATTAACCAAAATCAAAACTCCATAGATAACCAATTATCCATAAACAAAAGTACCAGAAACGCATTTAAAGTAACGAAACATGCATTGCTCGCATGCAAATAAAAATGACACCTCAGAAATAAAAAATAACCCGGAAGAGCAGTGAACTAAAAGGCTGGAACCTGAGGAACGGACAAGATCGGCGACCTCGACGGCGGAGCACTCAAAGCAGGTCGAATCGAAGGCTGAGAATCAACCAGAAAATTCGCCCGGAGGCCAGGATCAGCAGCGGCGTACCGGAGAACATCCCTGTCAGCGTCTCCAAATTCTCTTCCGTTAGCGTTTCCCATGGAAGTTCTCCAGAAAAAACACGCTTCAGATTCAAATCAAGGCGAGAACAACAGCATAGAGCTTTGAGGTTGGAGGAAGTTGAGTCAGTTTTATGGGAATGTAGAAGCAGAAGTGGCGGAAGAAGTAGAAAAAGACGAAGGTGGTTGGAATAAACGACAGTAAGGGAGTTTCAGAAGAAAAATGAAACGCGCTCTGAAGTGGAGAGAACCGCTCTCTTCAGGTCTGCCATGGATGGAGAGCAGAGAGAAGAGAGACCGAGACCTCTCGGCTCAACGAAGGAAACTGAGCGCTACAGAAATTTTGTCTCTCTCTTCTCTTGTTTGTTTTTTTCGTACTACTATCATCCCTTTATTTATTTATTTATTACGGTACTATGACTCGCGTTTGGCTTTCACTTGCCAGCTGCGAGTAAGACTCGTTTGTTTCAGTTCACGATATTTGTCAGTTTAACTTATTGAGAATTTTCAATTTTGGCCCACAAAGAAAACTTGTTGAAAATTAATAAATAGAACATGACGTGAAGAGACCACTTTTCTTGCATATCACTCAACCCAGTAATAAATAATTGGCAACATAAAATGGGACATGTTCATATATCTATTGCATAAATAATACTCCTCTAAAGGTTTAAGTGTAGATAAAAAAACAAAGTTTAATATTTCTGCAATTCTTGTAGAAATATTTTTTCTACAGCATTCACAAAAAGTAGGTGAGTCCAACTAATATTTTCTTTCTCTTATCTTTATAATGAGACCCACTCATTTTTATGTGAGTGCTGCAGAAAAAATATTTTTACAGCAACTGCATAAATATTAAAACCTTAAAAAGATTAGTTATTTGTAAAAATATTTTTTTCAATAAAATTTCATTTTAATCATTAATATCATAATGTATTCTATTAAGGGTGTGCATGGTAACGCTCCCAGAATGTGTTTTTTCGTTAATTTCTGTTCTCCGGAACACAAATGGATGAGAAATCTGTTTGGTAAATCCGATTTTTTTTTTGTTCCCCGGATGAACCGGTTCAATTTTTGTGCTGGGGAATAGAAAAAAAAGTAAAATTCATGTTTTTCTATTTCGGGCACAAAATCGAATTTATTCTTCAACCTACAACTCTCTTCTTTCTCTCGAAAACCTTTAACGGTGTCAACTACCCTCCCCACCCCCACCGCCACCACCCCCACCGCACCGCCGCCGCCGCGCAGCCGCGACCGCCGCCGCTACCCCCACCTCACCGCCACTACCACCACCACAACGACCGCCGCCACCACCACCACCACCACCCTCGCCGCGCCGCCGCCGCCACCCCCACCTCATCGCCACCACTACCACCACCACGACCGTCACCGCCACCGCCACCACCACCACCACCACCGCCACCCCCACCTCATCGCCATCGCCACCACCACGACCGCCGCCACCGCCGCCACCGCCGCCACCACCACGACCGCCACCCCCACCGCCGCCCTACCTCATCGCCACCGCGCCACCGCCGCCGCCGCCCCTACCTCGTCGCCGCCACCACCACCACCACCGCCACCACCACGACCGCCGCCGCCGCCGCCACCGCCACCACACCACCGCCCCCACCGCCACTGCCGCCACCGCCACTACCGCCGCCACTACCACCACACTACCACCGCCACCACCACCACCACCACCACTACCGCCGCCACCGCCACCACCACATAAATAATTTTTTTAATATAAAAATTACATAAATAAAAATAAAATGTGTTAACAAACGTAATTCTGATTCTCGAAGTAAAAATAAAATGAGTTAATAAACGTAATTCTGATTCTCAAAACTTTTCCCAGGTATAGAATCAGAAAAAACTGTTTCATCTCAGAATCAGTGCTGGAGAACAGAATGGTTCCCATGCACACCCTAAATAGAAAATATTTTAATATATGCAATTAATAGGGAGGGTTTAAACAGATATAAATTTATGAGACAAGATAAATTTACATTTATGACAAAAAATGATATTCTATTTATTACAATAATTTTTTTACTAGTTCTTATATTTAGGAAAAAATGGAATATTTTTAAATATATTACTATAAATTTTTAATTATATAAACTGCAAAACAAAAAACCTTTTCAAAATTTGGCAATGCACTTACTATTTTTGTCTTTGAGAAAAAAACAAAAGAATATTGTCCCCAAGTGGGAGCATGATGGGTTTGTTTTTTTTGTTACTTACAAGAATCAATGCTATTTTAATGGCCAAAATTCACTCACTCTAGTCTTTGTTGAGTCCTGCCCCAGGAAGTAATATAAATATTTATTTAGTGGAAAGGTTTTAGTCGCTCAAACATAAAGTTTTAAGTTTAAATTCGTCCAAATATAGAATGAGCTTTAGGCTCCGTTGGTTTGAAGGGAAGAGAATTCCCCTCCTTAGGGTGAAAAGTCTAATATGACTTTGATTTGCATTGTTTTCCACATAAATATCACACATCAAGGTCATATGTGTCTTTTCATACTAGGGAGGGGAGCCCTCCCCTCCCTTCAAACCAAACGGAGCCTTAGGGAGAGCTACCTATGCTCTAATCAAATTCAGGAGATCGGCATATACAAAATAAAAAATTTAAAAGGGAAAAGGACAAAAAAAGATACTATTAGAATTTTAAATCTTAAGTAAATAATTTTCTATTAAAATAAGTTGTTAATTGTTATACTTTTATAAACAAAAATAGGTGAATCTAGTTTCATATCATTTATGGTCGAACCAATTAAAATACAACAACTCAAGAGCTAATTTAACATACATTTTAAATATTAGCTTTCATTTTAAAAGATTTCACAAGATTTACTTTTTATCACTTGTAAAATCTTAAGTAATGGATTCATGTTTTAAGAGATTTGAAAATGTGAATCATATGAATAGCTAATTAGGATTAATATTAGTTGAAGAATTGTAATTTAATTGGTTAAACTATAGATAACGTGATAAATCATGTTCACACGAAAATTTCTTACAGGATGATGTGAGATTTGTTTATATATATATGTGTGTGTGAGTGGGTGTGTGGTTGTTTGTGTGTGTACACACACATATACACACACAAACATAGATATACATATATATGTATACACATACATATATACACACACATATATAAATGCTCCTAATAATAAGTATAGATAGAGGTATTATAGGAAAAAATTGACAAAATTTAAAAATTGTTCTTATAATTAGGACCAAAACCAATTTCTAAAATGTGTTCTAGGATTGAGGGAGTATTTTTTATCATTTTCTTCCACTAAAACTTACAAAATAAATAAAGTGGAGGGAGTAGTTGGAGCGTGAGGTTGATGTGTCGAGCTAAGTGAGAACTTACGTGGCCAAAAGATCCCACGTGTGGGACCCAGGGAGAACTGCAATGAGTAGTTTGTGTGCGTGGTGGGGGCTTGATAGTCACGTGATGTCCAAAGGAATTGAGGTGTGGGGACAAGATTCCCTCGTGTGCTTTATTTTCTTATTAATTTTAAGTGACGAATCATTTTAATTGTTTCGCCCAAATAGGAAATTATTCCTTATTAGTCATTGTGTCAATTAAATTAATCCAGGAATAATCAAAAAGAAAACTTTATCATACACTTAATATAATTTGATGGGATGGGGTTGTTATCTGTCCTTCCTTCGTGATAAAGATGAATATTTTAATCTTCTTGTTCCCAAAAAAAAAAATACCATTTAAGTTTTAAAATTTTAAATAGGTGATTTCCGACTAAAATGAGTTGTCCATTACTTCATTATTTTTATTAATCCTATTATTATTATTATTGTAAATGAGAATTTAAAGTTTATGTGGTATTTTATGTCATTTTCCTTACTTTCTTTGTAATATCATAGCTAGATGTTTACAACATAAAAAAAATATATACCAAAATTGTCAGTTTTATTACTTATAAAAATGATAGTCCTTCGATTTTAAACATAAGACATAGTTTATAATACAAATTACACTATAAAATATATCTTATATATAGGACTAAAGGTAGTACTTGTGTAGCAATTAATAACTTTTTTAGTAAAAAATCATTTATTTAGGATTTTAATGTTGAAGTGATATTTTCTATTTTTCCCTAGATTTTACCCTTTTAATGGGTGGGCTTTAGTATAATGTATTATTGATTTTTAAGGATTAATATAATTTTTGGTCTATCAAGTTTTGCCTCATTTTGATTTTAATCCTTTAAATTTTAAATATAGGTTTTAGTCCCTCAAGAAACAAAATGATTCAGATCGATATCGTTTATAATACTCATAGTAATGCTGTTAAAAGCTATTCTATGAGCAACCATTTTTTGGAAAAATGGTTGTGTTTATGTTAATGTTGTTAGTGTAGTCCGTTTACTTTGATATCAATAAATATCAATATCCATATTTATCACCTTTTTTTGATATCATAATTATTTATCGCTATATTTTATATTTTATATCCATCAATTATTAATTGGCCTCATAATTCAAGGAGTTATCATAATCATAATTTAAGCTAAATTTGCAATAAGGTTAATTTCCAAGAAATATGGTTGGTCCCATGATTATAGTAATGCTTTTATATATGTGTGTGTGTGTGTCACATCTTCAATGCATTACATTTTATGTTCTCCATTCTTCATTGTTAGTTATCTTAATTCTTCATCCCCAATATCATGGTAGGTCGGCCTTATGAACTCATTAGGGATATTAACGATTAAAGGAATACATGGGCTACTATTACTTGGATTGTCAGGAAGTGGACGATGACTAAAAAAATGTTACCTTTTGATGAAAAGCTAGCGCCTGCACTTGCCTTAATCCTTTCTTTTCCTCCTTATGTTTGATCTTTTGTGCCTTGTAGCATATTAACTCTTTAATTTAAATTTCTTTTTTCTATATTTCTCCATACTATACTTTCGTAAGATTCATCTTTAAATGTAAAAATGAGAGCTTAGAACTTTCTCAAAACAATTAGAGTATTTTATTAGCAAAGAAATTATTGTTAGACTGACTTAAGCAGAGCAACATCAAATGTCTATCCAATAGTTAGGGTGTTTTGCAATTTTTTAAGGAGGGGGATATTTTGCAAAGGTTTACATACTCAAGATTAACGGTAAGAAAAGAATTTAGTTGATAGTAGCACATATTGTAATTGAGTAGAAATGCATGCCTCAAGCTCATAGGCCAAACAATGGTTCAGCTCCAGTTTTGAATTTCTGGGTTCATTCCACCATTCTGGTCTGGCTTATATACAGTGAAAGTTTTAAGAGACTGAAATCAATGAATGAAAATTGGCTTTAGTGTCTGTGCTGAGCCTGCAAGCATAAAGCTCATCCCTCTTGTATCTAACCACTAGACTGCTGCACTTTCTTGATACTGTAGTTTGCCCACTTCATTTCCTTCAGCAATTAGCTTTATTATATGATTCCTCTTTGGAGTTTGGAACCAGGTTGAACAAATTCATATGGCAAGACTGCCCAAATTTTTTGATAGGTTGTGGCAGTACTGTCATGGTAGTGTGAGAATTTGCACACTGACGGGACTATTATACCCCTGCGGTTTTCAACAGTCTGTATTTGCCACCCAAATCACTTGTGATCCATTTCAGTTGGGAGTGCAATCAAAATGAAATAGTTAGCACTTTATTTTTAAAAAAAGTATAGAAAGGGGCATGAATTTTCTACATAATTAAGTAGATTATCAATGTAAAGTGGGGGTGAATGAACCAATATAATTGCTTAATCAATCTAATATGAAAAATATAAATAAAGAAAATAAGAAAATATTATCTATAAATTATAATGTAAGATGATGATGTTCTTATTTTAAAATAAAATCAATATCCATATTTTGCATCAATAATAAAGCAAATTTAAGAAATAATCAAATCATTTCAAATGTGATTACTTAATCAATCAATTATGAAGAAATATAAGAAAAAATAAATTAGGAAATGATCATATATAAGTGGGACGATGATGTCACTGTTTCTAAATTAAATCATCAAATCAGTAATTTCCATCAATAATAAATGAAATTTAAGAAATAATCCAATCATTTTTAAGTATGATTACTTAATTAATCAATTTTAAATAAATATAAAAATAAATTATTTTTATTGATTTATGGATCTAAACTGAATTCCCTAATATTTATCATGTTTTTGAGGAAAAAACTATAATTTTGAATTATGATAATTCCCTGATTTAGGCCAAAAAACTGAACATTGATTCATATTGGAGAGTGTTGCAAGTTTCCAACTGTTTTGTTATATTCACATTAACAAGCACTGATTTTGTTTTCAATGTTTGTTTCTTCTGTTTTTTTTAGGCAATGATGTTTCCCTGTTTCACTCTGTAATAAGGGTTTTTAATACTATTAGTCTTATCAATATTTATCGACAAGCAATACATTTGAAACTTTTAGTATAAAAATATACGGGTCATTTAAATGAGATGATTATAAAATAATTACATGATTTATTATGATTGTCCTTCTATACTTGTAGAAGTTTTGGAAGCTCAAAATGTTATATATGAACTTCCCTGTACAACGCACGGATAGCAATATTTATTTTTATTAAATTATAGGATTAATATTTTAAACGGAATGGAACTGGAGAGAACAAAACCTATAATTTAAAACTTAAGGGACGAAAATCAATATGAGGACAAATTCAAGGATGAAATATTATATTAATCCTGACATTATAAGAGGTGTCAGTTTGTAAAAAGTGAGCTTCTGGCCCTACTTGGAAGCTCAATCTTAAATAATTGCATCATAGTTTTGAAACAACAAAAATTGAATATAGAAATATATAAAAATAATTTTTTTAAACAAAAATATTATCTTTGCTTTTCAATCTTGATATACTTAATTTGTTTGTTATCTTTTTTTAATATTCAAATGATACTTATTTCATTATTGTGTTACTTGTGTTTCATTACTTAGAAATGGGTATTAGTGAGCCCATTGCTTAATTACTTAAGCAGAATTGTCAATATAGAAATGAAGCAGAACGAAGAAGGGGAGAAGGGAGAAGAGAAAGTTAGAGAGAAGAGAGAAACTCAGAGAGAAAACAAGTGAAATTCTTATCCAATTATTTAAAAGTGTCTAAAATGAGATGTATTGAGTGCTATTTATAACCTCAACTCTAACCCTAGAATTTAATATATAGTAGAAGCTTTTAGAATACAATTACAATAATAATAAAAGATGCAAAATCAAAATTAAAATAAATGGAGGGTCATACATAGTGTTCATAGAAGCGTGATTTTATCAGATTTGGAATCTATTAAAGGAGAAAGGTGATGCTTCTCGCAAGAAGACAACAAACTTTGGATAGCAAAAGAATTGAATTAGAACAAGTACATGATATTCTCATAAATAAGTGACCTACCCTTTATAAGAATATCACGGTTTTAAAAAAACCAGACTGGACCGATCACTAAATGGATCAGGATACTGAATCAAGTTTCAATGGGTCATATCAGAGTCAAACCAATGAGAAAGTAAAGATTTTCAAGTTATTAATATGAAATTATAAAGGAAAAAAAATCAATTTTTTATTTTTAAAATTAAATGGATTAATGCCCAGACCGGACCAATTTTCCAGTTTCTAGGCCGAACCAGCCGGTTTGATCCATATTTAATTACACTACTTCATAGTGTTAGGGGCTCCTTTAAATATTAGCTAAAATGCAACGGTCTTATAATCCAATAGCATAAAAACTCCCATGGGGAAGCATATTACCTCAGTATCCTTTCCTCAGAATTTCTCTCAGTATCCCATCACCACCGTCCGTTGAAGAGAGAAATTGAAAAGCTCAAATCTCAATGAAGCAAAAAAAACCGCGTGCGGTTTTTAAAAAAATAGATTCTGTACCATTGGATCAATTTTTGGACGGGTAAAATCAAAAAATACTGAGGGATACTGAAGGAGCCGCTTCTAAGAACATCCGGATCCACTTCAAACCATTAGCAGCGGTGGTAGCCGGTGGAGGAGGAGGAATTATTCTAAGGTCCCAATGAAAGATTTATTCTTCTCTTCACTTGTAATTGAGATTTTCTTAGTAATTAAATCATTTCATTGGGATCTCATAGTAATTTTCCCTGAAAAACATCGACGAGACATCATTGACAAGATTGAGAAAGGCTGAAGAGCTTGGACGCACCACTCAAATAAGGTTTATGCAGCCATATTTGAAACCAGAGAACATGATGGAGTGTTTGAAGCATCATTCTTTCTCATTCTGACATAAAGTTGCAGCCATTTTGTCTAATCTAAAGCCAATGAAATATTTCCTTCTCTATTTTGTTTTTGGGTCCACATGATTAAAGGAATCAAATGTCTGCATAAGAAAAAAAAATCCTCTGTTAAAAGGAATAACACAGGATGAATTGAGTTTGAGTTCAACTTAGTTCTGCATTTATGTTTTGTCTTTTTCAGCTGCTTATTTCTTCTTTTTCCCTCTCTTATTACCATTTTATTTTATTTTAGGCAATAATATTGAAGCTTTTGTCGGCCGAAAAATAAAAGGGTTTAAAAAAATTACAAAAGGAAGAAACTCTCTTCTTAACATGAAGGAACGCTATTATCTCTTATCAAGAGATTAGAGCCGGGAATTCAAATTTTGGGGGTGAAAATAATAGAATAGGATTTAAGTGTTTATGAAATTACATTTCAACCCTATAAACATTTTAATATGTACATTTTAATCCCTCAATAAAATTTTTAGTGGGAATTAAAGTAAAAATTAATTTTTTTATGAGACAGAAATATAATTTTCTAAACATCTAGATAATATTCTGTAATTTTAGAGGGGCAGGGGCCACCCCTAACCCCTCCCTAATTCCACCCCTACAAGGGATTGGCATGAGCATGTATTATTACTTTTATTACTTCCACAATACCCTATTGGTATTTCTTTTTACTTTCTTCTTAAGAACCCAAAGCAGGGTTTTGAAACCCGGACTACCAGACGGTTTGGACTGGAAACCAATCCGATTCAGGCACTTACCCAGTTTGGTATTTTTATTTAAAAAAAAAAATATTTTTTTTAAAAGACTTTAGAATTTCATATTAAAAACCCTTAAAATTTTTAATTTCTCATCAGTTTGGTCCTGGATTAGCTCTGATTTGACTCCGGTCTGACTCACTGACCTAGTACCTGACCAGTTTAATGACCGGTCTGGGTTTAAGAACCTTGCCCCAAAGTAACTTTTTCAAACTAGAACCCATCTAGTTTTTTTTATCTAACCGGTTTTGCTAGTAATAATCACAACTTTGGCTATGCACATGATTCAAGAAACCTGGATCCAAAGAAAGGCTAGAGATAAAACATTGAACTCATGACTATGGGACAACAATAAGGAGATGTAGATTCGATTTTCCCATCATAACTTAAGAGAAGGTAATTCTATTACAAATTGGTTAGTCAATTATAGCTTTAATTATAGTGAGGATTTTATTGTTTTTGGAACTCCAGCATTTTTGGTCGAAGAACTCCTCCACATGGGTATGTACAGTGACACTGGGAGTTGTTGACCCACGACTAGATTCTGGTTGATGACAATGAAGTAATGGGTGATGGAGCCCCACATTTACCCAAAAACAAAAAAGTACATTTCAATGGAGATGCTTCTGTGTCCTTCAACCAGCTTCTGAGTAATTTGAAAGCTCATCTCTTACTGTCACTTTGGAGGAGAGGGATCCAAAATCATCATCAACGCCTCAGGTCAGGGAAGCCGCAGAACTTGAACATTAGGATGCGTTCGGAGGATCCTGCGCCTGCACATTTCAAGGAAAGGGAAGACATTATTAACGAGATGTCATTCGTCACATGTACTCTCCTAATCTAAGCCAAGAGTTGCTGGGGAATCCATGTTTTGCTTTTCCAAAATTTAAAATTAGTAGTACAAAAAGTCATTGCATAAAAGTTGAAAAATAGGTATACAAGTTATTTTATTGAGCCTTTTTCACAGTTAAAAATAAGAGAAGTTATAATGAAGTTTCTTTTGTCATATTAAAAGCTTATTAGAGTTATCTTATTTTCCCATAGTTATTAAAATCAGAACGGGCCAGCCGATTCGACCACAAAACCGTCTGACCGGTTCACTGTTTATTTAGAATTTCTTGACTTTAAAAATTCGTATATAATTCTACTTATTTCCAAAAATTATAAATTAAGACTCTAAGGAAACTTGAAATGTCTACTTTCTAATGCAAAAATATTAACTCAATATATAATGTGCAATGGTAATAAACTAAACATGTAAATAGCCAGTATAATAACAACACCTTACAAGTACATACACATATAGACTGATTAATGTATATGATCTTTATGCATTTCCTAATGCATAATTAATCTTTCACTTTATTTCCAACTTCTAGCTCTTCAAATTTGATTATCTAACTTGACTCATTTTACTTTAGTTCTAAACTTAACATTACCTCCGGTCCTAAATATAAGACATAGTTTTTAATTTAAATTGTATTACAAACTATGTCCTATATTTAGAAACAAAGGAGTAACACTTTTGATATATAAAGAAACAGTTATCTCCTCATGCTATTCCCACATAATTTATCTTGAGGTATTCATTTTTAATCTCACAATTACAAGATTTCAGCTCCTTCTCCTTAAAACCCTTGGCAGAGACATGTACATATGTTTATAAAAATTCCATGTTTATGGTTAATGCTTCCAAGCTTGAGTTTTTTACTTTCTCCTATACATTTTTAGATTTTCAATCCATTGGAAGCATCAAATCAATCAAAAATTACTACTGTATGTTCAAATAAGGCAGGCCAAAATAGGGGTATAGAGCAACAATCATAAAAATCAACTCTAATACATCCAAACATATCATAGGGACCTCTAGTTACTTTGTGTGTAATTTTCCATTTTGGGATGATTTTAGCATATGATTATACACCAAAACAGTAAAAAATTTCCACCACAATCTTCTGAAAATTCAAACCGTATCTTGCAATCACATTAACCAACATATAATGCCATAAATCACTAATATTTTCTTCAATTCATGTTTATTCACGCTTATCTCTTTTGTACTTGAATTTTCTCTCTCTCAACTTCAACTTTCAGTCATGATCTACCGGAGAAATACTAAGTAAACAAGAAATCAATGGTAGGATGGTGATTTAGGCATTCTTACCAACTCCAAAGTGTGAGTTGAAGCTTCCCCTTCTTCTTCCTCCCTGCGTCCTTCTTCTTCCTCATGCCCCAACTCCCTCTCTCTCTAAAACTACTTTTATTCGAAAAATGAGGGAGGGTCAAGGTGCTGAAGTGTTTTGATAAGGGAGAAATATATTATTTTATTTACTTGGTTCCACACACAATTAAGCTTATCACATAACCTTGATTTGCTCATTGAGTTATAGAGCCATTTATATAAAACCCTGAAGCTTATTTTTCTTGATCTAGCACGCCTTTGGCTTAAAATGTTGGACTTAACCATGCCCCAATTCCATTTTTAAGCTCGTGGTAGTGACATTACCATTTTACCCCTTATTTTTTTCCCTAGATTACCAAATAAATTCCAAAACTTATTATGGGACACTTGTTAAACATTTTTGGCCTCTATTAGCTTCTTTAACTCATAAAATATCACATCTAAAATTTTTAGCATAAAAATGTACCTCTAACTATTTTTCTTGAATTTTCGGGAAAATAGACTTTTAATTCCCATAATTCAGCTTTATGCTTTAAAAATAATTAGGCCACTTTTGGGGAATTAAATCTGTCCATATTTTATTTTAATCCCTATAATAATATTTAATCATGTTTCCTTAATTTTTCTAGGCCATTGAATCATTTTAATAATTATTTTAAGCATTTTCCTCATGATATACTTAAGATATTTGGCTCAACTTGGCTTAATAGTCTACTTAATTCATGGTTATTCTTTAACTTCTAGGCACAAAATTTGGGATATTACAATTCTTTCCTCGAAATTTAGAAAGTACGTTCAGGAAATAATACTACTTCTTCATATTTTCCATATAGCTTCTCAAGGAAACAATTCCTTCCTAATCAATTTCACAATATTATCAAATTTTAAAATTCCAAAAATATTCCAAAAAATATTATCGTTCAAGTTCACTTCCTCACTGAGCTAGCCTTGGATTAGCTCCGGTTTGACTTCGATCTGACTCACTGACCTTGACCTACTACCCAAACCGGTTTAGTGGCCAGTCTAGTTTGATAACCTTGATTTTTTCCTTTGAAACCATACCATACCATGCCAGTGGCACAACAATTGATTCCCCCATTAGAGTTCAATAATACTCTATATCTAGAAGTTTTGATCCCTATTCCTATAACAGCAATTGATTCCCACAGTATACTAAATATATAGGTGAACCTGTGCAGCACAATTTTATGGTCATAATATTCTCCTTGTCAGAATTTGTATTTTGTAATTATGATTTATGATTACAGGAGCTTTCCACCAATAAAAGTTTCAGTCATGATTTGCAGTGTAGGTGTTTTACCTTTGGCTTCAATATCTTTTGGCTGTCACTGAAGTACTGATTTGGATGGTTGATCCCCGCATTACATTGCATGCCATGAATAGCTTCAAATGTCAGGGTGCAAGCCAGCTACACAAACATTTAACATTCCATATGGTCGGACATCAAATTCCAAGGATAGCAAGAGAACTGAAATTATAAGTGTAGCTGAAGCTGTTGAGGTCTACCTGATAATGTCTATTTCGTACTTTGTCCATTACGTCTTCGATTGCTCGACCATTCACCCCCATTCTGTTAAGAGCAGCTCGAAGATTCTCCTCACTAACAAATACAAATGGCATCAATTAAATATAAAGTCACCCGTTTTTAGAAGATAAGCAAGAAAGGGGTCGAACAAAATAAACAATTACAGTTCAAAGTAACTTTAACGTAATATTAGATGTTATCTCATTTATTGAATGTGAATGTTGGATCTCTCATGATAAATTAATTTTCCAAAGGGCATGAACAAGCCGGATAGAACCATGATTTATACTAGGCTTCAACTTCACACCACTAACATCAGATGAAACAAACTGCAATTCAATTAATTAATTATTTCATTACTTGAGCATTTCCTTGTAAATTACCCCACAGAAAAACAGTAAAAAATCGAACTTCCAATTTCTCTACAATCACCAACTTATTAGTGTTAGCCATGAAAATAAATATTATAATTCATCAAATCAATCTAGCAAGATTTTATGTAACCCGAGAAAAACTTTTTTCTTTCATTCTAGACAGGGATTAATTATACAAGGAAAGGCAAGTCTGCATGCTGGAGCACATAAGAAAACCAAAAGTGCTCTTCAAGCAAGAGAAATAAATAGTATGGTTTAGTGAAAAGTATCGTATAACATTAAAAGATAAACTACTTTAGCTCAGCAAGATATAATTTCTTACCCTAAAAACCATAAACTAGTTGAATCAGTGATCAAATACACCTAATGGGTGCCAAGGCCCACGTAATGAACTTGGTTGGCAGAGCTACACTATCCTTTTTTTTACTGAAAGATAAACTATCCTTACGAATTCTGACATTAGTATAAAAGTGACCTGAAGTGTCGATACGGGCATCCATGATGATCTCCAACACCAGGAGTTGATGAAATAACCTTTTGACAAGAATAGGGACTATAGTCCTGCAAAATCCATTAAATACTACTCGTTGAACTTTGATTAACCATGTATACAAACAAGCATCAGGGGATGTAAGCTCAAAGATCAAGTCTTCAAGTGAAACAATGACAATCACAACTCTTAAAGTTATCAGCCATAACAGACAGGCAGAGACACTTGTATCCAGACAATGCTAACCTCCTCTTGGGTTAAGGTTAGCACGCTCCAAATTTTATAATGGACCAAGATACTCGTTTTATAAAAGAAAATAAATGCAAAGGCATATAGGTCAATTTCTTCAAATACGAATTTTTTAGAAGCTGAATTAAATTACTTCACATTGGTTGTCTTTTAAATGAACATTTTTTTACCCAACTACAGACATGCAGAATGGTGGATGCTAAGTTACAAGCAATTTGTGCGTGTGCTGACTATTTAGTAAAATTTAATTAGTAGGATTACTGCAAAAGCCATTGTGGTTAATTATGAATGTGCAATAACATTTGTTGAATTTTGCATTAAGTCATTTTACATTAATCTTGACCATTAATATTTGATCAAATGACTTGCAATGAACAACTCTTGCTAGGTGCACAAATGTTTCACATGTGATCTTTGAATGTGTCTGTGTGTCTACATGAATAATGGCCGCACCGGTTCTGTACGGGTATTAAATTCTAAAAGTCAACCAGCGAGTTCACAACTTACAGTTCTCTTCCCTTCCTTTCCATAATTATGGCGTATGCTGTATGCATACTCTTTCTCAAACCTCTCCAGTCCAACCTACAACAGAGTAATTAATTAATGAATGTAAACTGATAGAAATAACGCATCACATATGAAAGTGCAAGTGCAAGCACCATCAATACCTTTTGAGAGAATTCATGTCTCCAAAATGCAAGTGCATCATCCAGATTCAGACCAACACCCTTCATGTATCATTTGAGGAAAAGAAAAAACTGAGAAAAATATGAAGACAAATGAAAAATGGCAGATAAATTGGGTGGTAGAAGAATTGAGAAAATATCTTTTTAATTTTGCCATTGCTAACTTAATATGTTCAACCATAACAAATTCAATGTTTTGGAAGGAATATTCAAATTGTATCTTTGAAATTGTCACATACAAGCACCAACATTAAGAAACCATGATCTCACCATCAGACCTCAATCATCAGTAGAGAGAAAGGCATCAAACCCTGACATCACTAGTCAAAGTGCAAATAACAATTATTTCAGTTTTTTAAACAAAGAACTGCATGTTTCTTTACTTGCATCTCTTATGGACAGGAAACTAGAAAGCATAGCTTTTGCTATGATTCATTCCAATCATAAAAATTGCTCCTACCCTGAAGGAGGGGAAACAGGAAACTAGAAAAGAAATAAGAATTGGCTGTATAATGGATGTCCAACCAATCTATGCTGAACACACGTAAAGAAACAGCATGCGGAATGTCAAGCCTCATGAACTAAAACATGCCGTCACTCGTAACTTTATAGAATATACTCAGACAAGTAGTCAATGCAACCTTGAGAAAGAGACCTAGTTGCATCCTCCCTCCATGCTTTAAATGGTGATCCTCTCTCAGCTGCATTAATTAAGTATAACATCACGTGAAATGAGACCCAAAAGAAGTCTAAACAGAAAAAAAAGAATTGGAAAGAATAAAGAAATTAACATGAAAGTGGTAGACTGGTAGCATGATTTTGAAACTAAGTCCAACCTTTTCAAATAGATGACGCATGCACAATGGAAATGAACTCTTGGCAACTTGATCAATATCCTTTAATGATATTTGAGCGTACTCCCTTGGCTGCAGAGACGCTCAACCCAAGTGAACATTATAATCTAATATAACTCACTAGTGATCGAAATAGACAAACACATAAGGCATGAATTACCTGAGAATAGTCAGGACCTAGATAACTTGAGCACAGGGCTTCCACAATCTACGCAGAAAAGCTTAGTCAATTTCAACAATGATAAGTAATTATTAAAAGTACAATGTGCTGACCAGACTTACAGGAGTCAATCTATGTTTTTCTTGTTCTCTAATTGTAGATGTCCATTTTCTGCAACAAATAATTTAAACTCAATTTTAAATTAATGGTTATACAAAATTGCTAAGGATAAATGTGGATATTTACTTGAATGCAATTAAAATTATGCGACGATACAAGATAGTAATACCTTCCCAAACAGATGGGAATTAGTTTACAGTTCACCAGCCAGGTAAGGCAGAAACTTCACCAATTCTTGTACGAATTTGGCAAAGTTGATAGGCAAGAATCGGAACAGTACAGTTCAGGAAAAGAAGTTTAGGAGAAGATTTACTGTTTTGAGCAAGCACACATACACATACAGTGCACTGTAACCAATAAACTTCATAGTCAAAAGATCGGAAACCTATTTCAATAAACATTACTAAGTTGCCAAAGGTAACAAAGTATCCTTCGAATTTTAGGACTAATGTGCAAATACATGTGCAAAAGAGATTCAAGGCACAACACAATTTGACTACTCTAACAACAATGATGACAATGTCATTACAGCTATCTACGGTGAATGAATGAAATCTCCATATTATACATCATTATATTTCTCTATGTCTATATTGTTACAATAACCTTTTAATAGATAATTAAAATGCTGATGAGAAAATAAAGGAGAATTTAAAAGGGAAAAAATGTTGATAAAGCAATGCTTTTCTTTCACCAAGCTAATAGGTTTAAAAAAGAAAATCATGAGAAAAGGTTAACTATGAATGGCCAATCTAACCTGTTTGTGAGTATGAGTGCCTTGGATAGCTGACTGCGGAATAGTGTGGCTACCAACGAGACAACCTATGAAGGAAGCAGAGAAATATATAAAAGATTTGTTTCACCCATTAGCCCTAAGTTCAATGAAAGACTGAAGAGACAGCAACTAATGCAGAAGACTAAATAACTAGAAATTACAAAATCCAACCTGATTCATTCCAACATAAGCATAACCTTGATTTATAAATACTTTCCGACCCGCCACGAGCTCAGGAACTTCTTCAAATGGTACCTACATAGGGATAAAAACAAATTAAGCTAACAAAGTAAGCAAGAGAGGTGCAGAAAAATTGAACATATTATGAGTCAGGCAAAAAGCATGAGAATCAGAAGTTAACATGATACTCTGCATTTTGCTAGAGCTTCTGCCTATACATTCACTGGTATGACCAATAAGTTTCATGGTAGATTCACACTTTTTTGCCAGATTTACCAAGAGCAAGAAGTAGGGGCAGGGAGTGCGAAAGAGTTTGAAATATGAGACTCCTCTATATTAAGGAGGCATATGTGGAGTAAATTAACTTCATTGAAAAACATAAAAATCATCTATTGAATTTGTATTTCTAGGGGAATAAAGGTTATTTTATCCCAATATACATAAAATTAGATATTTCAACTACCTAGCTTCAATTGTAGCCTAAGATCCCCTGACTTGTAAAAGATGGGTCAAAAATGGGGAAAAAGAAAAAAACACATACCTTGTAGAATATAGTGTCGTCTGCAAAGGAGAAGCAAAAGAAAATGCAGACCCATTAGATTTAGATGTTAAAATTATAATTTGAATTAAGAACTTCAAAAAGAAAGAGAAAATGACTTTAAAAATCCTAGACTTCTCTTCTACGAAGGACCAAATAGAAGAATTGCCAATAAATATATGCAGTAATCTATTCAAGCAGATACAAGCAAAGTCCAAAAGTCAAAAGAATATTTTGAGCCTGAGGTAGCAACAAATAATTAAATCTTACACTGTCTACCTCTAACATGGTAAAATGAGCAATAAAATCAATACTGTTTTTTTTTGCCCAAAATAAAATCAATACTTGAAAGTTGAAAGGTAAAAGGTGAATCAGGTGGGACAAAAAAAGAAAAAGGAAAACAGAGTTTTGCTCCTACTGTCACGTAGAGGCTGGCCAATGGACCGTGCAACTTGTTCCAATTTGTCCTTCACACTCTGAAAATAATAACTTCATGTCATCATAGATTCTGAGAGGCATTTTGCATGTACAGAAAACTGCAAAAATCCACTTCATTTGCCAAAATTGTAAAGGATAAGCCCAATAAAACAAACGACAAGTAATTACCTCAAATTCCACATGGTTAACTGCCTTGTAAGGAAGGTCGAATTCTGCCATGATTGCCCTCTGTGAATCACAAGAAACGTACATGACAAATCGACATATAGGGTTGAAATTCAAAATACAATACATGTTATCTAAGATGGTTGTACCTGAGCTTCAGCACTTTCACGACGAAATCGGTAGCGAAATAGTGAAGTTTCCATAGATAGGAACCATTTCCTCAAGTCCTCACTGGAGACGAGGGTGAATATTTTAGTAGATAAGGAATAATGTTAAAAAATAACTAAATAAATTACATTTATTTAACAGTTATCCAAATTTAAAGGATTTCAATAGTTGGTTGTCCTAGACTAAGGGTGGCATTAATTATGAGCTTGTTTTTTGCTTACAATCACAGAAACACGAGGAACATATAAAAAGACATGCAATAACAGTAGAAATGGAGGACTGGGGGCTTACGTTCGGCAATACACAAGCCGTAGAACAAAATGAGATATAATATCCTTATTTACAACTTCAGATGCCTGTTGATGCCTCATATGCGTTTTCCATAAATTGTTTACCTGTATAGAGGATATTGCATAGTAAATGACCTGTATGTTTGGAAAATCCAACAGTAAAGTGATCATAAATATGAGATTTTACTAATTGATCCATTTCTTCTAGTTTCTTCCCCCGAGATAAACCATCAGAAATCCCCTTGAGAACTGCAACACACAATAATAACCATCAACCACACAATTTCGTACGAATCTAAACTCTTGTTTCTGGAGAAAAAACCACTTCAAAAACTTGCTAAGTACTGATGATACCACTGCTACGATAGAATTTGAAAAGATAACATGCTGAGGAAAAATGTTAGTGATTTGATACTTGTTCAGTATACTGTTTGAAACTAATTTAATCGTTAGCAAATTTTGGTACCAACTAACCAATTAGCTTTTTCTTTAGTTTTTCATTTCTGATATTCAATCATGAAACCACAATCGCAGCAGCTAAAATCAGTTAAAGACATAGTAGTTCAGCAATGCTATTCAACTGCAAAAGCCTAGACACTAAAATCGCCGGCATTCCAAAGAAGTGCATCAGTAGATCACTGGAATTCAAAGAAGAGAAGGGGAAAAAAAAAACGAAACGGAAAATAAAAGTAGATGGAGAAAATTCACCTCGAAGACGATCCATGGCGTATGGCTCGAAATCCTCGAGCCTGACCTCAAGCGGTGGGGCAGAACGATAGAGGGGAAGGGTGTTAACAGCATCATCTGTGGAGATATTCCGATGGACGTGAGATCGAACAATTTCCATATTTTCTGTCAAAACTTGTTGCGAACTCTCAGCGGATAAAGTTTTAGCTGCTTCACTGTTCCCAACCGAAGCGCCAAATGATAGGCTGATGTACAAAATGGCGGGAACACAGTCTGAATGGTCATTTTTAGGCGGGAGAACTTTAAAAAGAAAAAGAAAAAACATTGTAGGGTTTTAGGTATAGGATAGGATGAGCGTTACTAACAGTTTATCAAATTACCACCAATCATGAGTGTATCAATGGGGTAGAATTAAGGGAGGCTAGGAATGCCCCAGCCGCTAAAATTATAGTATAGAACCTATATGTTTAAAAATATATATTTCAGTCTTATAAAATTTTAATATTTTCACTTTAGTCCTAACTAAAAATTTTATAAATGGATTAAAATGAAAATCTTGAAAATTTTATGGAGCTGAAATATAAATAAACACCTAGATTTTATTTTTTAATTTTCTCCCTCCTAATAACAATTCCCGGCTCCACCTCTTTGTGTGATATAGAGTATATGAAATGCAAGTTGCCAACTATTCTTGAGTCAATTACATAACATTTGAAAATCATTTTACTACAATACGTATTGAAATTCTTGACTTTTATTTTATATTTTGTTTGTAAAAAATATGCTTTAGATAATTTATTTCGTTTCATTTTGTAAGTATTCACAATGATCATATAAATACATGAATATTTTTAAAACTAATAAATTAGTAGTGACGTTAACAATTAATATTAATAAATAGTAAAATAACATAAGTTTTTATTCTGATTAATTGTTTACTCTCTGTTTAAAATTATACTGAGATCAGGAAAAAAAAAACATTAAATAACAAATTTAACAATGAACAATTAACCAATTCTAAACTTTACCAAATTCATATTAATCTGTTTGTGATCACAGATGTAGAGCGTCAGATTTTATTGTCAGTGTATTATTGTCACTTTACTCCTCTATATAAAAAGTTGTACTGACCTTTCGTCTTTGAGCTCAACTGGTAAAAGGGTCAGACACTCTTACCAAAGGAAGGATGTTCGATCCTGAAGTTGGTCAAGGCGCTGAGGGAAACATCCTAACTGATGTAAACTTGTGGAAACGCAGGTTGTGGTGAAGACATGTATACTCTCAGTCCTATATGCCCTAGGGAATAAAGTCAAAGCGCTCTGCCCTTGGACTATAGGTGAACCCAACCCCTCTTCTAAAATTTTTATATCAAAAAAATAAAAAGTTGTATTGATGATTAATTGATTTTCTCAAAATAAGTGTATAAGTTTGTTCGCCAAGCAAATCATTTGGCAACGTTACTATAAGTTGGACTCTTGTTCAAATTGGAATATAAACCCTAGGAAGTTATTACAATGCCATAAACATTGATAAAGTCAATGTCTTCAAGAGTCACTAACAATAATTTGGAAATGGGATAATACAATATTTAGTCTTTTAAATTTATCCTCATTTTAGGATTAGTCTCTCAAGTTTCAAACCATATATTTGAGGGTTAAGGTGGAAAAATACACATGTGCTTTTCTCTGAGTAGCACCTAGTAGCAAGTGCTTTTTTTAGATGCAAAAGTATACACGTGGTTACAAATTAGGTGCAAAAATACCGTTTGACCATTAAGTTTGACTTTGACCGTTAATTTTGACTTTTTTTGCTGACTGGACGATGACGTGGCATTTCAAATGTACAAAAATACACATGTGGTTTGTCAAGAAGAGCGCCCAACACCAATTTTTTTTTTAATTTAATAATTTTATTTTTAATATCTAAAGTATTTTTAGTAGTCGACATACACGAAATATTTTTGATATCGATCGATATCCTTTTAGTATCGGTCAATACAAAATATTTTTCAAGATCCTAAAATAAATTTTCAAGATTATGAAGTATTTTTAATATCATTACGATTATCACAAAGTAATTTTTAGTACCGGTTAGTACAGAAATATTTTTTCAATATCATTATTATCCTTTTAGTACCGGTCAATTCTGAAATATTTTTTCAATATTAGTAAAGTATATTTCACGTATTGGCCGTACTAAAGGATCTAAAAAAAAATATTCAGGGTATTACTACTAAAATGCCAGGATGCCCGAATATATAGAAAAATACTTCATAATCTTGAAAGTTATTTTAGGATCTTCAAATATTTTAGGTATTGTACTAAAAGGATCTTTCGATCTTGAAAAAAATACTTCATAATCTTGAAAAGTTATTTTAGGATCTTGAAAAAATATTTGAGTATTGGCCATTACTAAAGGATCTTGGTTGATATTGAAAAAAATATTTGAAAGTCTTGAATGGTACTAAAAGTATTTTCGGGATCTTGATGTCTCAAAAAATACTTCATAATCTTGAAAAGTTATTTTAGAATCCTGAAAAAATATTTGGTATTGGGTACTAAAAGGATATTGGTGATAGTAAAAAAATATTTGAGTCTTATTTGGTACTAAAAGTACTTTCAAGATCTGTTTACAAAAAAATACTTCATAATCTTGAAAAGTTATTTTAGGATCTTGAAAAAATATTTCAGGTACTGACTGGTACTAAAAGGATATTGACTGAGACAAAAAAAAAATATTTCAAGGTACCGACTGGTAAAAAGTACTTTCAGGATACTAAAAAATAAAATTATTAAATTAAAAAAAACAGAATTTGGTGTTTGACGCTCTTGTTGACAAATCACATGTGTATTTTTGCACCTTTGAAATGCCACGTCATCGTCCAGTTAGCAAAAAAAGTCAAACTTAACGGTCAAAGTCAAACTTAACGGTCAAACGGTATTTTTGCATCTAATTTGTCACCACTTAGTCACTTTTACACCTAAAAAAAACACTTGCTACTGGGTACTCCTCAGAGAAAAGCACATGTGTATTTTTGCACCTTAACTCTATATTTTATTATCTCAAGTTTTGTATAGTTTATCCTTATAATTCAAACAAAATCTAAACCATTTGACCCCTTGACCTTGAGGCACCAAACCCATGTTTTGAAACTTGATGGACTAAATCTAAAATGAAGATAAACCTGATGATAAAAAGTGTATTAACCCTTTTGAAATCAAGAGAGTATTTTGAGACGAATCAAAATTATGATACTGTTTAATCAAAATAAAAAATTACAAGACTAACATTAAAAACATTGAAGACAGAGAAGGACCAACAAAAAATGCATGTGCTCCCCAAGATACATTTTTTTCATATAATATCCAGTATACATTTTGATATAATAAATAAGATACCCTAGGTAGAACCCAAAAACAATACTCCTTTCAGTCTTAATTATATGAACACTTTTGTAATACAAATTACACTACAAAAATGTTCCTATAATTAGGATCGGAGGTAGTAATAGACGAGGGGAAAGAAAACACTACAAAACTGAGCCCAAACGTTAATTTTTAGCCTATGTTTAGTTTGAGGGGAGGTTAGGGGAGGGAGGGGAGGAAATTTTTTGACCAAATTACCTATGGGAAATTTTAATAATTACATAACGTCGTTTTTATGCAAACTTCAAGGCATATCACATCACGTATCGACTTTTCGTAGGGAGGGACACCTCCAACCAAACATAGTTTTACGGTAGGGTCCAATATATCTGTTCCAGAAACTATGTATAGCAACCTACGCTTGGCTCGTTCCCTCTAGTCAATCCCCAGTTTTAACCTCTTTTGCTTCCTGTTATCTTTCCTTTCTTCTCTTCTCTTCCCTGCAGGGATTAAAAATAGACAATCAAATACGTACACTAGGTTATTTGATATGAAGACATGTTCTTCATTGCCATCATCTTTGGACTACGGAAAATGGAGAAAAGATTCGAAAGAACCGGTTTTGTTTAAATGCATTCGATCACACTGTATTGTCTGTCAGTATAGACAGAATTGTTAAACATGGAGAAAATTTTCATCTGGTTTTCCAAATTTCTTCTCTAGATGGAAATTGCCTTTTCTTCTTCCTTTTGGTTCCAGCTGCTTGTTCACCATTTGCAGTTTATATTTTACCATTTATTGTTTGTTTTTTGCCACTAGCGATTTGCTTTTTGGCATTTGCATTTTGCTTTTCGCCGTTACTTGTAATCTCCTTTTCGTTCAATGATTTTTTCCTATTGCATCCTTAAAATGGGTAATATCACAGATCATTACATATTTTTGGGTAATAATGATGAAACTCTGGATCAAACGGTTTGATATTTTTTGTAGATTGATTGACACTAACATTTAAAACCATGTGAAAAATTTTACTGACAGTTTCTCCTTAATGTTTAAATTGTTCTGAGATGATTCTATTTCTTTGTCCATGTCTAACTGTATATTAGAACATAGCAATCATTTCTTCAATGCCTACATTCTGAGTGTGTCATAACCCATGTTTAACCAATTTAGAGTATAAGTGAAATAAGACATATGTTTTCCACTCGAAAATTTTCATGACATACTGTATCATGGCCTTACAAAGCCTCATGCACCTATATTGCTCATTTTTGTTTACTAGTTCTACATAGCCCTTTGCAAACATAAGACGTGATATATTGAGCCATCAAGACACTGACATGTTCATAAATCATACTCTTTCATCTTTTCCTACCTCTAAGAGAAATTTGTAGGGACTTCTTTTGTTCATGAGACAATCCTAATTCCTCTGTTCCCTCCGAAATACTCTCCCTACTCAAACTTTCCATGGATAATGGAACCTAGGTGAAGGTGAAGACTTAACCAAATCAATAACGATTATATATGTTGCAAGTAAATTCACATGATATGGCAGAATATGTTAAAAACCATATGTGTCATAAAAGATAGTTGTGTCATATAATATACTCCCTCCGGTCCTAATTATAGGAGCAAATTACCAGAATTTGAGGAGATTAAGGAGATAAGTTAAATTAGTTAATTATACTAATTTTCCAAAAATACCCCCTTTCCTCCCACTCAAATACTCCCTTCCATGTTTGGGCTATTAACCTAAAACATTAGTCTCCACTTCCTTTCCTCCCACTTCCTCCCCTCATACCAAACACACCCTTAGAGTCAGTTCAAAAATCCCAAAAGTTATCCTTATGATTGATTAATCGGCACCCACGTAATAATACAAAATTTATAAAAACAGAACTATATGTATCGTATGAACAATGCATCTGATTTCATATTTCATGTTCAGACTCGCATTTTTAGTTCGGATACAAAAAAATGATGTGTGTGAAAGATGAGCAATAATGGATGGTGAATTCTGCCCACTCACGTTTTACAAACACTTCTCAATAAAAAAAAAGGTAAAATCTCTCACTTGATTAAATATAAGGGTGTTGCAAATTAATTATTGTGGAAGAAGTATTAGTAGGGGTGATATGGGAAAAATATGACAAAAATTACTCATAATTGTTTTATATAAAAAAGTATAATTTAGGTGTATATGACATTAATGAGTTGCAAACATTATTTACTTTATAAAATATATAGGTGTATTATCAAATTATTATTGTCTTTAATTATTATTGAAAAAGTATAAATAGGAGTATTATAGGAAAAAAAAATGACAAGTTAAAACTTGCTCTTATAATTAGGACCAAAACCAATCTAAAATTTACTCTTATAATTAAGACCGGAGGGAGTATTTTTTTTAAGCTTAAAAGGTAATGGCTTATATCAAGGATATAAACTTTTGTTCATTCAGTTTTTTTACACTTCTATCTGACAAAATTTATTTGATTATACGCTTAATATTGTAGGAGAAAAATCTGGAAAAAGAGGACAAAGAACTGATAGAATCTCTTCTCAAGTGAAAGTATGACTATTCTTTTTTTCTTTTTTTTATAGAAGAAAGTATTACTAGCATGGCAGTCATATATAAGTTATTCTTTTGAGTTAAGGTACAATATTATATATGAGATTTTGTTTTTTAAAGTGCGTCCAACACTAAATATTTTTTTTGAAGGGCAAAAATGACTATGAACGTCCAAAATAAGTGCAAAAATACACATTGATTGTTTGTTTAAATTTTTTAGGATTAACGTGTAAAAATACACATGAGATTTTCCTAAAAGTGCAACCTATACAAATGGTTTTTTAAGAAAAAAATAACTATAAATTTCCAAAATAGATGTAAAAATACACATTGAGCATTAGTTGACTGTTTGATTTTTTATTTATTTATTGAAAATGGTAACATTGAGGATGATGTGGATGATTAAGAAAAGTATTGGCAGATCATTTTGTTTTACTTTTTTCTTAAAAAAAATAAAGATGTTTTTCTTAAAAGCAAGATAAAATTTGAATTTTTTCAAATGAGTCATCAGCTAACTAAAATTAAAATTATATGAGTTGTTATGTTTTTATTGGATAAAATTCAGATGACGTGATACTCTTAGAGTATGTAAATATTTCTCCAACATAAAATAATAATTTGCTGACTAGGTAAGAAAAATTAACTTCCACTTAACCCTTTATCTCCACTTTATCACTTATTTTGGAAGCGAAAGGGAGAGGAGATGAAGGGTTAGTTGAAAATTAATTTCCCTTAGCCAGTCAACAAATTATTATTTCAGGTTGTTTCTTAATTATTCACGACATTCTCCCTATCACCATTTTCAATCAAAAAATTCAAATAAACAGTCCATATGTATTTTGCACCTATTTTGAAAGTACATATATACTTTTATCCCTTAAAAAACATTTGTGTCGAACACACTTTTGAGAAAATCTCATATGTATTTTTGCACCCAAGCCATTAACAATATTCAAAGAAATTGTCAATATGCATTTTTGCACCTAATAGTTAATTTTTACCCTAAAAAACATTTGTTATTGAACGCACTTTTAGAAAAATCTCAAGTGTATTTTTGCACATCAACCCTTCTTCCAATCTATTACTTATTTAAGAGTTTACACTTGTTTTCATTCTATAACCTTATTAAGATATATTTACAAAATCAATTACTCCTCCGGTCTTTAATATAAGACATATTTACCTAATTTGATTATATTAAAGAAGTTAGTTGAGTTAGTTATTATGACATGTATGTTAGTTGAGCTAGTTAATATGATATGTATTTTATAAAACACTCTAAGTATTTTCTTTAATTCTCTTATTCCCTCTCATTCTTGATTATTGTTGAGGGAACATCAATAAGGGTAAATTATGAAAATATTGACAAATATAAAAATTATGTTTTATATTTAGAATTAAGATTAACTCCCAAATGATGTTATATAATTAGGAGCGGAGGAGTATCTTGTTAAAACTTTACAAGTGGTATTCTAAATTAATAGCATTTTAGTGTTACAAGTGGTATCTTGTTATAATTTTGATTTACTTCTCTGTTTAAGTTTTTAAAATTCTAAAGATGTATTTTTTTTTTGGGCAGCATAAAGATATTATTACTACATCACCCAAATTATATAGACAATTATCTTGTATTCTAAATTTATAACAAAGATAACATTGAAGTGTTACTATATATCTTTTTGGACAAAAAAAAAGTTACTATATTTCTCATTGAGTTTTATATCTAAATTTAAAAGAAAGTAAGGATATCAATGCATAACTCAAATTTTAAAGTTTATATATAATTAAATCTAAAATTTGTAAGGGCTAAACACTGAAGTCCTATTTATTGATGAGGTTTTGAAAGAATCAACCAAAGAAAAAAAATGTAAGATTTAAACATTAATTATAAGGACGATGGAGATGAGTAAATAAGTACTCCCTCCGGTCCTAATTATAGGAACTATTTAACCGATTTTGGGGATTAAAGAGAGGAGTTAAATTAGTTAATTTTACTCATTTTCCTAAAATGCCCTTATATAAATTTAAAATGACATAAGTAAAAGTGAATTACAACCCCGCCACATATCTCTCCGACTAATTTTCCTTTTCACATGTTTTCTAATTGAAATAATGGTCTTGCTATATATGTGTTTATATATATGTGTGTGTACATACACAAACACACACACATATATATCTACACACATAAACACAGATATACATATATATGTATACACACACACACACACATATATATATATATATAAATGCTCATAATAATAAGTATATATAAGGGTATTATAGGAAAAAATTGACAAAAGTTAAAACTCGCTCTTATAATTAGGACCAAAACCAACTCTAAAATGTGCTCCTATAATTAGGACCGGAGGGAGTACAAAAGTACTATTATAATCAAGTATTTATAAGTGTCATAATATATGGTTCATTGCTTGGGCTTCCTGCCATGATGGGGTTTTGTAGGCATGATGCCGCAACCAATTTATCAAATCATCTTTATCTTCTTTTAGTGCAACAAACATTTCTCGACACATTTGGTGCATCATCATGTTATAACATCGATGGCGAAAGTCACAATCATTAGCAATTTCTGGAATGGTCAATAATTCAGCTACAACGTAACTCACAGGTGCATCATTGTTGGAGATCTTTTTAAGGGCATATGCTCTATCCTTAGATGTGATAGCAATCACACTAAAAGCATCTGCTATTTGTTTCGACGATGACATTTTTTTCCTTTTTGATGCATTTGACCCTTCACCTTCACCCCTCTTTCTCTTTGCAATGGATCTTGAACCACTAGGTGCCCTAGGTTGGGTATTTGTTGTCAAGTATATGCCTTTTAAATTTGTTGGCACCTGCACATTACCTCCAATATTAGCACATTGAAGCACTTCCTCACTATCACCTGAGCCTTCTTCTAAGTCCATTGTTGGTCGATACACATCATCTCCATCTTCACCCAGTGACATCCACTGTGTTGAAGATGGTGTGAACATTTTGTCTGCTGATGCCATAACTTACTTGAATAATATTTGCAATTCTCTGGAGAACTTCAAGCCATTGTATCTATACTTTGCATATCCTGCATGAAAAAAATCAACCAAAATCAAAGTTGTATCACCCAACAAAGGGAATTAGTAGAATTTCATATCTTTATATCGCAAATACTTTTTACCTGACCCACGATTTGGATGAACTTGATCTCAAGTTTGGATTAATTGCAGATTGAAGAATCTGGTAACTAATACGTTCATGATGCTGTTTTCATTCGAATTTCAAAATAAACTTACGTAATTTCTTCTTAAATCAATATTTGGCAAATGTAATTAATGAAAACAAGTAGACTTTGTTGATTTGATAATAAGAAAACGTGTAAGCATGCTTTGATGATGTAACAATAAGATGAATTCATGAAGCAATGGCTTCAGAAATTAAAGACAAGCAGGGAGAAGACAAGAGGAATTGAAAAAACTTGATTTTGATTTAACTTTTTTTGTAGCTACTTAATTATAACGTAAAAAGGGACAGGT